>CAUYUJ010014727.1:999076-1049076 GCA_963575745.1 Prorocentrum cordatum | reverse complement strand
AACCTGACTGGCACGACTCGGCGATCCTGAATCGTGTCAGAACACCGTTCCTGGGATTGAACACCGCGCATCAGCGTACATGTTGCGCCAGGTCAATCCTGATTCGTTCCAGAAATTCACTTCTGATGCGTTAACTATGAGAACCAGTTGAATTCTGGCAGTGTTTTGGAACAAATGTGCGCGGCGCTGAGGCGAGAGCCACATTCTGAAAACCACCTGCTCTCAATCCGTGGAGCTCTTGCAGATGTTTGTAGCGAATGTGCGCGGCGCTATGGCGAGAGGCACGCTTTGAAAATCACTTGCCCTCAACCCGTGGCTGTGGACCGGTGGGCCCGGAGGACCACCGAGTGGAGAGACAACGTCTGGTGGAGGGAACAATCCAGAGGAACGGCCGCCTGTCCGATCCGTTCGCGCCCGGGGCGGTTTTCAAGATGGGAGGATGATTTGGTTTTGTTCGCTCGGGAGAAGCACTGGGAGTCGTGGGTATCTGCTGCGCAAGGCGCAGAAGTATGGTCTGATTACGAGAGCGAGTACGTGCAATTCTCATGGAGGTGACGAGGCGCACCATATTTTCCACATTCGTGATCCGCCAGCGTCCCTCTTGCCTCTGTCGCCTCCTCCTACTCCGCACAGGCACTGAATCGCCATGCGTATGTTGCAGCATGTTCCCGGTCCTCTCAGAGGGCCAGCGCGCTACAGGCGCGCCTGCCTCCCTTGCAGGGACGCCGGCCCTTCCCGGCGACGGCGGTTTCGTTCGTTCGTTCGTTGCCCTCAACCCGTGAAGCGCTTGCAGATGTGTGCGCGGCGCTAAGGCGAGAGACACATTTTGGAAGCGACCCGCCCTTCATCCGCGAAGCTTTCGCAGATGTTGAAGACGAGTGTACGCGGCGCTAGGGCGAGAGCCACATTTTGAAAACCTCCCGCCATCCATCCGTGAAGCTCTTGCAAATGTTTAAAACGAGTGTGCGCGGCGCTATGGCGAGAGCCACATTTTGGAAGCGACTAGCCCTCCATCTGTGAAGCTGTTGCCACTTTCTAAGCGTCAGGACCATGAATGGAAAGGAAGTCCCAGGCGAAGCGCCGGGCCCGCCCTTTCGACCAGCCTCGGGGTGAGACAGGGAGGAGTTATCTATAATGAAAATGATTGGAGGGAGAAGCAGGAGGAGGTTGGAAGGCCCTATGGGGCTGCAGATGTTTCTGAGTGCTTCTAAGGGGGCCTCATGGTGTTCTGATGGAGAGCGTGGTAGACGACGTTCAGGAGGAATAGTAACGGAGGGAGCGGAACAGGGGTGAAGGAGGGGGAGGAGGAGGAGGACGAGGAGGAGGAGGAGGAGGAGGAGGAGGAGGGAGGGCGGAAGAGGAGGAAGAGGACGAGGAGGTGGCGGAGATGGACCAGCGTAAACCCATGACTCATTAGCGATGTTGGAATAAACCCTCCCCCAAACCTCCCTCTTCACGGGCCCCTACAAGGGTTCATTTCCACTGACGGAAGTGTCCCGTTGGGAGACCGTTTGAAGATCCCGAACCGTGCAAAATCAATATTCTCCGGAATTCAGCGTCACGAATGAAAGTGATTGTTGCGCCTTTACGATCTTGAACCGCGCCAGGACACTATTTTCGGGATTTCAACACCGCGAATCAGCGTAACTGCTGCGCTCATCCAAGATATCATTTCTGGTACGTTGAACATCAGAACCAGTGAAGCGCTTGCAACGTTTTGAAACACATGTGCTCGACGCTGCGGCGAGAGCCAAATTCTGAAAATGAGCAGCCTTTACTCCGTGAAGCCCTAGCACACGTTTCAAGCGAATGTGCGCGTCGCTAGGGCGAGAGCCACATGTTGAGAACCACCTTCCCTCAATCCGTGAAGCTCTTGCATGTTTTGAAACGGATAAGCGGCGCGGGGGCGGGAACCACATTTTGAAAACGAACCGCCCTCAATCCGTGAAGGTCTTACACATGTTTCAGACGAGTGTGCGCGGCGCTCAGGCGAGAGCCACATTTTGAAAACCACCCGCCGTCAATTCGCGAAACTCCTGCGCATGTTTGTAACGAGTGTGCGCGGCACTAGGGCGAGAGCAACATTTTGAACACGAGCCGCCCTCAATCCGTGAAACACTTGCAATATGTTGAGGCGAATGTGCGCGGCGCTATGGCGAGAGCCCCATTTTGAAAACCATGCGCCCTCAATGTGTGAAGCTCTTGCCATTTTTCAGCTTCAGGATCAGACATGGGGAACAAGTCTCAGGCGAAACGCTCGGCCCGCCTTTTCGACCCGCTTCGGGATGCGACAGGGAGGAGTTATCTATAAGGAAAAGAAATGGAAGAAGAGGTGAGGGCGGGTGCTGAGGATGCGGAGGATGAGAAGGAGGGGAGGGGGAGGGGAAGGGAGTATGAGTCCTGGACAACGGGTGCGGGACTGTAAGGCCCTTGCGGGCTTCATCCGCAAGCGGGGCGAGAGCGACTCGTGCCTGAACCGCTTGCTGCACGAGAAGGGCATGCTCACCTTCTCCAAGTGAGGGCGCGCTCACGGGGGAAAGAGGAGGAGGAAGAGTAGCAGGAGGTTGGGCATGATGATGATGATGGTGATGATGAGGAGGAGGAGGGGGCGGAGGAGGAGGAGGAGGAGGAGGAGGAAGAGGAAGTTGCAAGCGTTGACAGGAGGAGGTTTCACATGTATTCAGGTAGTTCCTGCCTCGTTGGACGGTTTCCGGGTAGTCATCGGGCGTTCCGGTAGGTTACCGCACGTTTCTCGAAGCGGGGAAGAACAGGGGGGGGTCATGGATTTCTGGCAATTTTCTTTCTGGGGGGTTCTGCGAGGATGACGAGACGTCCCTGATTAAGCCCAATCGCGGATATCACAGTAAGTCCTCCAGCATCGCGACGCAATTCCATGTCAAGGGGATGATTTCGTTGTCATTATGGCGAACGTCTGCTGAAAAAAGGTGAGGGACCACTCATGGTGTTGGCTTATGAATGCGCGAAGCAACAACTTGCTTACACACATTCAACCAAGCCCGACGTTACAAAACACAGTCCGTATAAAGGGGATCCCTCACACCATGTAGTTGCCGTAAGGTTGGGGAACAGTGTTCGCGGGGCCGGGTCGGCAGCACGACTTTGAACAGGAGCCGCCATCCCTCTCGGCATCATGGACCTTTTCAGCGCACGGGTGGTCCAGGCGACAGCCAGACTTCGAACATTGACCGCCCTCTGTCTGCGTAGCGGTTTTCGAATTCCCAGTCTTTGTCGCAGAGCAGGAGGAAGGGATAGGTGAGAGCCAGAATCTGAAAGTGGTCCACCCTACTGGCGATTAGCCCTTGGAGACTTTTGAAACCAATGTGCGGGGAGGTCAGGCGAGAGCCAAATGTTGCCAGCAACGTGTGCTCAATTCGTGCAACTTCCGGGTGCAGCTTTACAGTGAGGGATCGTGTCATCCATGGAATAGTTACATGTTGGACGCGGCCCGTGCTCCACATGTGTACGTGGTGGACATTATCTAGACGAGCGTTCGCGGCCCCAGGACATGGGCCATACATAAACAAGGGTACTACCTTAATCCGTGTAGCCGTGGACAGGGACGTACGTGTTCGGCGCTTAGGCGGGAGGCACATGTTGAAAACACACATACGGGGTTGTTCACGATCTCATGGCGAATGACCACGGCCCTCGTGTGAGAGCCACATGTCGAAAACGGCTTGCTCCATCTGCACATATTCTGGGCACTTGGCATATCCTTCCTGGTTCTGCTCTTCGTCTTGAACCGAGCACAGTGGTCTCCAGCCTCCTTCCCGCCACCCTCCTTCTCCCGTCGTTTTTCTCTTACCTTTTACGCATCCGCCGCCGCTGCCTACCCCCCAACCCACTATTGTATTCTTACCTGCCTCCCACCTCGCCTTCCTGGGGGTGGGGCGGGGGGGCGTGTGCGCAACAGTCGCCACTTCCGTGGGCTCTTGGCAGGTGCAGCGAAGTGGTGCTTTACGCAGATCCATACGGAACGTCGCCCTCCCTGGAGGGCTGGCCAGTGCGCAACCGTCGTCACTTTCGTCGGCAGATGGGAGGAAGGTGCAGCGCAGTGGTGTCATACGGGGATCCAGGCGGGACCTCGCCCTCCCTGGGGGGTGGCACGTGCGCACGTGTCGTCACTTCCGTGGGTTCCTCAGATGTGCGGTGCAGGAGCGTCTTACGCACATCCAGACAGGACCTCGTCCTCCTTGGGGGGTGACAAGTGCGCAACTGTCGTCACTCCCGTGGGCTCCTAGGAGGTCCTGCGTGACGGTGGTTGCTGTCTCACTCGAGCCTCCGATGCAGTTTTCACAGCAATTGGCGTTCATTGTCGCGTCTTCACCAATAACACCTTGCACCAACGTTTTGGCATCTTTTTTGCTACTGGGTTGGATCTGTCGCAGGGTAATCCGACGGATATGCGCGGTGCGATGGCGGGAACCATGTTTCAAATCCACCCGCCTCTCATTCGCGTATCACGTGTGGATTTTCAAGCTTTAGGGCCGTATTGTGTGAACGATGGCAAGTTTAGGAACAACAACAGAAGCCGAAATGTCTGACACGCCCTGCCAAAGAATCTGGCGATGCCACGAAGCGGGGTCATTCGTTAGAAGTCATCTAGTGGCCTTCGGCCTAGCCCACCGCTGTGCTTGGGTTGTGGGCCAGAGGCCTTCTTGGATACAGCTGAAGATCTCCTGGGATGCCTCTCGGGGGCCTGTTGGATGCATCTAGTGGGCCTCTTGGCGTCCTCTCGGAGGTTTCTTGGAGGCCTGTTGGAGGCCTCTTGGGAGCGTAGCGGGCCCCCCTGGGGGGATTTTGATCCATCGTGGGGTGGTCGGTAGGCTCGAGAAGCCCCTTCGCGTTTACCTTGTTCGGCCACTCTCGGGGGCATCCTGGGGCTCCGTCGTGGGGTTCCTGGGCCGTCTTGGGGCGATGTTGTCTTGGGTCGTCTAGGTCCCTCATCATGATAGCAAAAACAGCGTGTGAAAATCGTTGGGAAACATGCCGGTGTTTCGTGCTGTTGGCTTCCTGGACAGTTCCCGAGGGCATATTGGTCCGTCCGAAGGCTCTCTTGGCCCATCGTGGTGCTCTGTGGCCTCGGGGAAGGTCATGCGACAGCACGCCAGCGGCCCAATGACATTTGGAAATTGAGGCTTCTGCATGGGCGTCAGAGAGTATACATGTGTATATATATATATATATGTACACATATGTTTAAATGTATATATACACCTAAAAGGACAGAGGGAGAGCGAGAGAGGGAGAGAGAGAGAGAGAGAGAGAGACAGAGAGAGAGAGAGAGAACTCGAAGTGACCTGAGGACGCTGCGCTGGATGCCTACGGTACGGTGGCGGATGTTAAGGGGGGCGTGGGGGGAGGAGGTTAAGAAGGACACGGTTCATGACCATGACGACAAATTAGGACGAGGATGAGGAAGAGTGTTTCAGTATGTCCACTTGGCTTTCGCGGAGTATTCCAGATTTCAAAGGGTTTAGGGGGGTTTCTTAGATGTGAAAGGTTCTTGGAGGAGCAGAAGCAGGAGGCGAAATCCTCACCCCTGGCGCTCCCCGGGGAAATCCCCGAGAAGAGCTGCCGCGATTCCCGCCACCGATGATGACGGCAGGTGGCTGCGGGGAAGAAACATCGCGCACAGAATGCCATCTCCGCACGGCCGCTTCGTGTCCGCGTGATGACTGTCATGATTGCCGTCGGTGGCACAGGCTCCCCAGGGCCAGTGTCACCGACGTCGCGCGAGCGGTCAGCCTCACTCGGCTGGCCTACTCTCGGCGTTCCCTGTCGTTCTTCGTGCCCGCGTGATGACTGTCGTGACTGCCGTCGGCGTTGCAGGGCCCCCAGGGTCAGCGTCACCGACGTTGCGCGAGCGGTCAGCATCACTCTGCGGACCTGCCTTCGGGATCCCCTATTGTGCTTCGTGTCCACGTGATGACTGTCATGACTGCCGTCGGCGTTGCAGGGTCTCCTTGGCCGTCGGGAGGCCTGGGGGGAGGAGGATGGTCGGGAACTCCAGCCGCGACTTCCTCACGACGTTTTGCATTGTGCTACGGCGCGGAAGTCTCAGGTAGAGCTGCACGAGGAGGAGAAGGAAGTGGAAGAGGCGGGGCCCCGGGCGCCGCTTTTCGCGAGGAGCAGGACCGCGTCTTGCATGCAGTGCCGCACGGCAGCCCTGACATCGGCGCTCACCCCCTCGCATTCACCCCGGTGGCAGGACCGGGACGGTCCGAGCAGGCGCTCGAGAGGAGCGGTCCGTGGGGTCCGCAGCCGTCGCCGCAGCATGCTCCCGCTCCGCTGGGCGCCATGCGGCGGGGCCGCGGGCCCGCGGCGGCGGCACCGGCGCCGCGCCGGCGCCCCGCGGCGGCTGCCCTCGCGGTGCGGCGCAGGCTGTGGCTGAAGGGGCGGCTCGGCGGCCTCGCGGCGCCCGCCCCGCCACAGGGCTGCGGCGGCGGCGCGCCCCGCCGCTGCGGCGCGGCATCTGCGGCGGAGGGCAGCACCTCGGCCGGCAGCGGCAGCAGCGCGGCCAGCGTGGCCAGCAGCGGCGTCAGCACGCCCGGCTGCGCCGCGGCCATGGACGCCGCCGACGGCGTCAACGGCGCCGCCACGGGCGCGGCCCGCGGCCAGGAGGGCCCCAGCGGTGCCGAGGGGCCGGCAGGCCACAGCGGACCCTGTGCGCTGGCGCCCGCAGGCAGGCTGGCTGCGGGAGGGGCCCCGCCGCGAGTCGCTGGCGCTACGGCAGGCGAATGCTCGGCGCACGCCGCGGGCGTTGCCGTGGGCTCGGAGGACCATCGCAATCGTAAGATTCTGCCCAGGCCCTGCTCTTGGGATTCCATCTCAAGCCCCTCCCTCGAAGAAGACACACCTGTATAAATAGGAGCTTCCAGAGCTCCGCGCGAATTTCTGGGATCTACGCTGGATGGGGTCTCAGCGCAGATCCAAGAAATCCGCGCGGACCTCCAACAGTTTATATTTATGCTGTCTGTTTTTCCTCTGCTACCCCCCAGCTGACATCGCGGTTGGGGTGTGGTTTGCCCCGCGGCTTGCAAGGCACAAGATATCCGGGAGGGAGGTTCTCGAGGCGCGGACTACATCGGCCCAATGAAAGTTCCTTGATAATGTTGGTCCCATCGATCGCTCGCGGAAGCCGACGTAAGTAAAACGAGGCGGACGGCGGAAAGCCGTCGGAAGGCCTGCGGAAGACAGCGGGAGTAAATGACGCCCCGTCCGCACCCCCCCACCCCCGTAAAAGCTTAGCATTGTAGTCTTCTGCCGTGGGCCGGGCGGGATACCGCCTAACTTACTCCTTTTTAATATTAAAACTTTAGTTCAGCCAGGCTAAAATCCGACCCATTAAGAATTGGTTAAACAAAAATCCCGGGTCGTCCACGGATCCCGCCATGCTGGGATCGGTTCGAAGTGCGTTTGGGGTTCGAAGTTGCAGCATTCCTGGCGTGTCAGGCTCGTCTTGAGGTCATCTTGAGATCATATCTCGGTCTTGCTTGGATCGCGCAGCCGTCGCGTGTCCTGGGGCCACCCAGGGCGCGCGTGGATCCATCTTGTTGCCATCGGGCCATCTCGGCGTCACTCGTGGCTCATGTGTTTGGTCATCTTCGAGTCGGCCTGAGACGGTCCAGAATCCAGGGCGGGATCGTGTTGGAGTGGCGTCGTCCCAGGGTCGCGCGCGTGAGCGCTGAGCACGCGCGCGCGACAACTCATCTCGCCGATGGGTGTACACACATATACTCCGTGTTGTGAGTTTCCAAGGAAACTTTTGTTGGATCCAAGTAGCAATGGTATCTGCTCGCCAGAGGACCCGCCCGCGCCTGGCCCAGAGCGGCCAAAGGAGACCTCCGCAAGGGGCGACCCGGAGTTCAGCATCAGCTCCTTGGAGGTAGGCGACATCGAGGAGTTCATCGCGCTGCAGGACCTGTTCGCGGGGGAACACCTCGCGCTCTCCCAGGAGATCTACAGCGAGGTGACCTTCCGGGACTGGCAGCTCAGCCTCCTCTGCCCGGAGAGCATCCTCAGCAGGGAGGGCGGCCGCGTCCGCCATGTCAGGAGCATGGTGAACCACGACGAGGAGTGCTTTCGAACCCTCTCCATCCTCAAGGCCTCTGCAAAGGAGGCCAGTGGCGCGACCAGGCTGGTGGGGTACATCATGTTCCAGGTGCACGACGAGTCTGGCCGCACGCCGCGGCGAGGGGGCAGGCACAAGCGGAGGGACGCCGGTCCGTTCAGGCCTTGGGTGCAGGTGAGCGACGGGGGAAATCGGCTGCGGTAGATAGTAACATCACAGACTTGTCCGCTCGTGTTGGATCGAGAGTCTACCGGCAAAGAACGCACACTAAATATCTCCCAGTAGCGCCGGATAACGTTCACGTGGCGCCCTGTAGCGAGCAATAGCGTCCAAGAGCGCCATGTGAGGAATTTGTTTTATTTCTGCTTTGCGCGCGATTGCGCGCGCTATTGGGCACCATGGAAACGACCGAAAGCTTCCGTGAGTTGTTCTCAGGCTGCGCGGACACTCGCGCCTCAGGTTCCCCGCAACGTCGCGCGTGAGCGCCATTTTCTCCACGATACGGTCTGTGTTTTATCCTCTGGCCCGTAACGGTCGCTACTGGGGCCAACCCCCCCGGGTAATGGTGATGATCGTACGCAGGGGGGGGTGGGGGGGCCTGGACCCCGCCCCCCACCCCCACACGCCAGTGCTCACGCGCATACTTTGGCGATCGCAGCGCGCCCCCGCCCCGATGCGCCCCAGCCCGCCCAAGCATTGCTGTTACCCAGGGCCCTTCCACCCCCGGGTAACGACCGCTATCGGAAATAATGGCATAATGAAATGTACCCACGCGGTGTGTCACGCTGGCGGTCCGCGTAAGGCGCGGCGCAAGAACGCTACGTCTTCTCATGTAGGAACCGTCCCCAGACATCCAGCGTTTCGATTTTTTCGAGACGGGCTCCCGACCTCTCGACCACTTCCCTGGGAACGGTTTCTCATCCCGAGTCCTGAGGCCCCGTGAGGGCCCCGAGATGCCGAACACGATGAAAAGCAGCCGTCCCGATTTTTTCGAGACGCCGGCTGTCTGGCTTTGTCCTCGTCGTTGCAGGTGAAGCAGATCTTCGTGCTGAAGCACTTGAGGAGGTACGGCTGCGGGTCGCAGCTCCTGGCGGCCATGCTGGAGGCGCTCGGTCGGCGTCCGGAGTGTGAGGACATCTCAGGGCCCTCTAGACGAGGACATCCCCAGCCAGGACAGTGCAGCATCCATGCGGCGAGAACGGAGAGTGGGGAGTGTTTCGGCTCACGGCTGCAGCTTCGTCGGGCGCCTCAATGCTCAATGTCCTGATTAATGCATGTCCTCGTTGGGGGGGGGCCCTGAGCATCCGCCTCAGCGTGCTGGACCTGAACGCGCCCGCCGCGCTCTGGTACCGCTCCAAGGGCTTCCTCGTGGTCGGGGTGTGCCGCGAGCTGCTCGGGCAGAAGGAGGAGCCAGGGGAAGCAAGGGCACCGACGCTGCTGCCCCTGTTGGGTCTTTTGTGGGGCCTCCTGGGAGGCCCCAGACTCGCTGCGGCCGGACTTGCCTCGAGGTCCTGGTCGGAACGCGCCACACGAGAGGCCCGTGGAGTCGCAGTATGGGTACCTTGTTGCCTTTTGTTTCCCCGAGGAGGCCAACGTGAGCGTCACGGCTGGAATTGCCTCGAGGCCCTCGTCGCCACGGCTGGAATTGCCTCGAGGACCTGGTCAGGACGCGCCACGGGAGAGGTCCGGGGAGTCGCGGTATGGGTACCTCTTTTTGTCTCCCCAAGGAGGCCAACGTGATCGTGTACCAGGACATGCAGCGCCTCGACGGCAGCAGGAAGCTGGAGCCGCTGGCCGTGCCCCTGCTCTTTCGAGACGAGGTGGTGCACGAGGTGGTCCACATAGACTATCCCGACGACGGGGGCAGCTTCGATCTGAGGGTCGTGGGCTTCAACGAGCGGGACAAGTGGCACTACGTGGACTCGCGCGGCCTGTCCATGTGGCAGGGGGACTGCTTCGTCGACGAGGTGGACCTGAACGAGTACTACCGGGACGGCCGGGTGCAGTTCAAGCGGCCCTTGTCCCTGGTCTGGCGCGAAGGGGAGCTGCGGCGCCGGCGGGAGCGCCGGGCCCGGGCGGACGAGAGGCAGGCCGAGATGGAGGACCGTCGCCGGCGACGTTCGGGGGGGGATGGGCTCAGGGGGGATGCACCAGACCCCCAGCATTCGCCGCCCAGGAACATGCGGATGCAGTATCGGCGGCCCGTCGCCGATCTATCGGCGATGCATCGCAGGTTCGAGCTCGATGGTTCTCCCCCTGAGCCGTTCCCCCCCTGTCGTTGCCTCTCAAGCGGGCTGACTGAAACTTTAGGGGTCGTTCACTTCCGCGAGCGCGTTCCACTACAAGCAAAGTGTCTGCTCGCAAACGGCAGACAACAACTCATGTTGTCCTTGTTGCAATGGATCGTGCATCCGCCGCTGCAGATCCAGGCCACTTGCGAGTAGCTACTTTGCGAGTCGTGGAACGCGCTTGTCTGCCACTGCTTCGTGGACTTCTGGCGACATCACCGAGGGCCAGGCCCCCTGCTCTGGGCAACGTTGGCTGAACACCTCACCGATCTTGGCCGGGCCCGATCTTGGCCGGGCCCGATCGGCGAGGTGGTCGGCTGACGTCCGCCGACCTCTCAGCAGCCAGAGCCGGGACGAGCGCCTGCCTCGGGATTCGAGCCGTAAGAGACGGGGGCCCATGCAAGCGGGGGTCAGCCAGAGCGCCTGATCTTGCATGCAGGGTCCTGCAACGCCAGAGTTGCACTGCCCCTGGTTAGCGTTCAGGATCCCGTTGAATCTTGCAGGATCTTACAGGATCCCGCAACGCCTGACTGACCCGGGCTTGCATTGACCCGGGTCAGTGCGTCCCGAGGGATGGCGAAGTTGGCGCCTTGGTCGGCCCATGGTGGCTCGAGCCGCCGCACTTGACCACGCGAGTCATCACGACAACGTGGCAACACGTCTGCCCACCACCAGCAGCATGCCAGACCATGCAGGCGAGGAGGGGGAGGAGCCGTTCGCGCTGCTTCTCCCCAGTCCGCCCCTTCCCCAGAGTTAGACTCCAGTCTGCCCTGGTCCTCATCGCTGGGCGCCAGACCCGACCCCCGACGTCATGTTTTTTTTGATAACCTCGACCCCAGAGGTCTCGACCCCTTCCCCAGGACCGGTTTCTCATCCCGAATCTTTTTTTGACGGTCCCGAGGGCCCCTGGAGGCAAAAAATAGTGAGAAACCGGCCGCCGTGATTTTTTCACGACTCGAGGGGGTCTGAGAGCCATGCTGGTGCGTCCTTTTGGCCTCTGTCCGCCGGCCAGCAGGAGCGGGAGAGGAAGCGGGGCGCCCTCGACGGGCGAGCCCGGGGCTTGGCGAGTCTGCGGATCGCGTGCCGTGGCCAGCGGGCGCCGGTCAGGGGCGCGACCGAGCGATCGCCGCGGTCGCTTGCGATGCGCGTAGCGGTCGGCCGCGTGATCGGAGGGGCGCCTGGGTTCACGTGAGCGGGTGTGGCCCGAGTCGGGTGGCGCGATCGGCGCGCGCGCGGCGCCGAGGTCGTGGTGAGCAGGCGGTTGCGGCAGAAGCACGCGGGACCCGAGGCGGCGCACGCCGGCGCCAGCCGCGGTGGTGCTGGTTAGTGGCCGCGCTGCTCCGTTCTTCGGCAGGCGCTGCCGAACCCACGGGGAGTGTGAGGTTCAGCCCCATCCCTGCAGACGGCGCCGGAATCAGAGGATGGCGAGTTGAGACAATGGTAGTTGGCTTTCGGGGGGGGCCCTGGTCGCCACGCACGGCTCGACGCAGCTCGGAAAACTCGTGCGTTCGGACCCTGGGAGGGGTTGGTCCAGGGACCGATTTTGAGCGGCCGTCGTCTCATCTCGCCCTGCTCCGAAGCACCAGCTTGCCTGTGGCCAGGGCCATGCTGCGGCCCGGGATGGTGCCGATATGCCCGATGCCATGAGGGACAAGGCCCGTTCGCAATGCTGGGATCCAGGGTGGCCCGGGCCAGGCATTTGGCACGGTTGGGGCATTCGTTGAGGAATGTGCCCAAGAGGCTTCAGACCCTCGAGGTCTCCTTATCTGGTGAGGGCGGCAGTGGTATCCATGGCCTAGCCTCAAGCGGCGTTCCACCAGCTTCCAGACCCTGAATTCCTCATCGAAGGGTTCCTTAGCCAATGCCCTCCCCGTAGTGTGCGGTTTCTCTCTGCCATCTGCGGATGTCCTCTGACACCCCACCGCGCGCAATTCTTCCCCTCCGCAGAGGGGGGGCATGGGATAACAAGCCTCACCTGTCCCCGTGGTTTTGGCCGCCTCGCGGCCCGGGCTTGTCCGCGCTGGCCTCTCCCGGCCCCCGTCGCCAGGAGGGATGCTGGAGGTCTGGGTCGCCAGGTAGGGGTCCCCCCCTCCCGGCCGCCCCCCCCTCCTCCCGGCCGCGCGGCCGGTTGGACAGCGGTCGCGCTGCGCCCTTTAGAAGGAAGGGAGGGGGGGCGGGAGGGAGGGAGGGATGGAGGGAGGAAGGGTGAGGAGGGGGGGGATGCGCGGGAACCCAACGACAGTCCAGGGGGTTCCAAGGCGACCCCAGGGAACCGCAATGATGGCCCGAGATGACCCCAGGACGACCCCCCCCCTTCCCCCGACTTCCGTAAGTCTTCTCATCCCTTTGTTCCTCCCTCACCTGCCTGTATTCGGAAGGCCTTGCGGCCAGTGCCGCCGACCCTGAAGGGGACAACGACGACGGCGGCGGCGGCGACCCCGCAACAGCAGATAAGAGTGAGGAGGGTGCCTCTGGGGGAGTGGTCTGGGAGGAAAGGGGCGGGGGGCGAGGTGGCGGCCCCGTTGCCCACGGGGGGGGAGGCGGGGGGGAGGGGTCCCGAGTTCCCCTTGTCCACAAGGGAGCCACCTCCTCTGTCCCCCTTGTTCACGGGTGACCGCCAGGGGAGGGGTCACGTCCCATGGGACGCCCCCCGGGACCCTCTCCCCCTGGACCCCCCTCCCCGCCAGGGGAGGGATCGAAGGGAAGGAGCTTCGCGTCAAATCAATTACGACATGGTTAGATTTCCGTTTGGCTTGGTCTTTTGAGGAGGGCCCAGGGAAAGGGGGGAGCGGCGACGGCGACGTCACGATTCCAACAGAAAAGCGTCGCAAACACGCCGACAAGGTCGGCGGATTTATCCTCCGGCTCCCTCCTCGTCCTCCTGCCTTCCTCGTCGTCGTCCTCAAATTGTCGATGTCCGAGGGTCGTTAACAGAAATCAGGGCCGTCAAGCAACGAATTGGGATGACAAACCAATCCCATAAAGTCGAAAATGGGATTGAACGTGGCGTTGTGAAAGAAGTCGCCGGTCCAGGGGCCAGCGACTCGACAAACGCGCATCGTCGTGGGGCGCACGCAGTTCCTCACATATAGTACAGAAACTTGATTTCGCTGCCCATTATCTTTTCAGCAACCTATGCATAGCTCAGAAGACAAGACCTAGACCCCCCTCGCGGTCATCACGTTCACCCCTCTCGCGCACAATTGCATTCGCAAAACTTCAAAACCATGACCACTACCCCACTCACGGTTACCACACTCTTCCCCTCATGAGGCTCACCGTGACCCGCCCTTCACTGTATTCCCGACAGCCCCATCCAGGTCATGATTTAGGTTCCATGACACGGCCGTGCCACCTCCATCAAGTTCATGCTTGGAACCCCTCTCGGATCATGACCTTCACCTGCCCCTGTTGTGTGGAGGCTTACGGTATGCAGGGCAGGTGGCGTCTGCATTTCTCATCGTGCCTCCGAGTGTTGCGCAAACCTTGCAGTTGTGGTCTTGGGCGAGGGGCGAGTGTGCAGTCGGGGATAGGGAGCCAAAAGGACAGAGTAAGGCCGTTTAGGACTTCCCCCGACGGCTAGAGAGGCTGAATTCCGGCTTTTCGGACGGTTTCGGCTCGGAGGCAAAAGGGCGCGAATTGCACATTCGACAACAACGTCTCCCACCCAAATGAAATTAACCCACATCCTTGGAGATGCCGGGCGTGAGCCCGTGGAGGCGTGCGACGACGGTACCCGGCGCGGGGACTACTGCGCGAATGTGGTTACAAACAGCGAAAGTGCTTCGCGACACCAAACTCATAAGAATTCGTATCCCAGGCGGCCGATGAAGAGGTAATTCCTGCCCTGCCGTCCTGCCGATGCTTGTTTGCGCGACTCTTCCGCCCAGGGCTGTTGCCGCAGGAGGAGCCACCCGCTCGACACAGCCAGCGAGAGGCGTGCATAACAAGCACGTTTGTAGTCGTGACGGTAGCTGCGCTTCGGGTGGGCGATCAGGAGAGTATTCATTGCCACGCCCTTGAGCCAGAGATTGTCGGCGAGATACTTCTGCCATGAGTTGTCGCTGCAAGAGGAGCCAGCCGCTCGAACACGCCAGGAAGAGACCGATATACAATGCACAATTTCAGTCGCGACGGTTTTTGCGCTTCATCCCCGGCCACGTTCGGCCTTCAGGGGCCGCGTTTTTTTGTCTATAACTATACAGCTCCCTCCAGTGGTTCCTATCATGCCACAAGTACGTATAATTATTATTGCAGTTGCGATAAGACAGATGCCGTGTACAGAACACCACTTGCATCGTTTTCTGTTTGCGTGGGCAGCGTGCCACGCAAGCAATATGGAGCCATCGTGGCTCGAAAAAGAAGGCGGTACCACCCAAACCTACTGAACGACCAGCCGGTACGAACACTCTACTACGCGTCAGGCACGGCGTTGTTTTTTTTCATCCGCGGTGTCGACGACAAAGTGTTAGTGTATCGCAAAATGACGCAGATGACAACACCTGCAAGTTCGCAAGGCCTGCGGACTCGAAGGTCGATTTCGGCGATGGCATTTGCACACTTGCGGGGTGGGGTGCCTCGGACAGGCCGTTGTGCCAGCCAGTTTAGGCTGCGTGGCAAGAGGCCCAAACCCTGGTATATCGTGAGCTTGAACTCATCAAGAAGAGCCGATCTGGCGATTGGGGCGACCCAGTGGATCTCGACGTGCGGGCCAAGAAAATTAACATTTCTGCGTAGTGCGACATCCGCTTGCCTACGTCCTCGGAAACCATCCGTCGATGGGGCGCTTGGTGCACGAGGACGATCGCAAAACCCCCGCGGTGCGCGACCTCCGCAAAGGGCGCGCCCTCAACAAGGAGGCCGGCCAGGACAAACCCGAGGACAATAACATGCATACCCATGCGTTTACCTGAAAATACCGCGCCCTCTTGAACACGATGGCGTGGGCCGCCGCGCCCGAGTGGACGACGGCGGATTGGTCGGCGCTGCTGGATTCCCACGAGCGGGTAGCGACGAAGATGCACGAGAAACAGGTCGAGCGTTTCCCGAGCGTGGAAGCCGTGGGGCACGCAGACCAGCAGATGCGCGCGAAGCGGGCAAGCGCCGTGCGAAACGAAAACGAGCCGCTCACGGAGACCGCGAAGGACGGCCGAGCGGGGGCCCCTCTTCGCAGAGCCCCACGCCGACCTGGCCAGCACGGGGGGCCAGGGCGACGGAGCCCCTGGGCCGGCCATGAAGGCCCGCGCGGCCTGCGAGACGGTCGCGGCCGACGGCTCGGGCAAGGAGTTCTGCAGGCCCTGCAACCGGGGCAAGTGCAACCGCGGCAAGCGGAGCCAGTTCAAGCGCGCAACATGTAGGGCCGCGGGGGCAACCGCCCAGCCTGAGCCTGCGACAACGAATTCCGCCCGCGACCCCCCCGCGCGACCCCCTCGCGCGGGGGGGCGTTCGCCCTCGGCGAGGAGGGGCGGGCGATGCTCGAGCGAGGGTGATTCTACACCGCGCGCGAAGCGTCTGAGAGAGCAGTCGCTTTGAGCTGCGTGGTGGGCCTCGGCGGCGCCCGTGGCAGTCGGTGACCGCGCGCGCGGGCCGCGCGATCGCGGGCCGCTCGCTGCCGGTGGACGCCGGCGCGGCGCCCTAGGTGCCCGAAGGCGTTGCGCTTCGGGTGTCGTTGGAAAACGCGACAACTTTGGAACGCCCAATGCGCGCTGAAGCCGCGTTGCGCGTTTCGGGTGAGGAAGCGCGCTGCAGGCGCGCTGCCGATCTGGGGTGCGTGAAAAAAGACCAGGTTGGAAGCTCGCGCGCGCACGTCTGAATGGGCTAACGAATTGGGGCTCGAGAGGGAAATCTTGGGCTACCGCCCTGCATCTCGACGCGCGCCAGGCAATCTACCGCGTGCGCGGGCTCCTCCCGAGAAGGCCGGTCGGCGCGTCAAGGCACAGGGACAAGGCGCACTTCGAGTCTTTGCACTCGGGGCGGCCAGCTTCGGGCGCAATCCAGCTATCGGGCGTCTGGAGATTGGCAGAGCGCGTCGCGTCAGTCGGCCTGCGGGTCTGGATCAAAGAGGCGCCAGAGAGAAACCGTCGCATCGCTGCTGGCGCGGATCGGGCGACGTCGCCGTGGGCACGGCAGCGCGGTCAAATCGCGAGAAAGAGATTGCCGCTGGCGCTCTTGCGGGGGCCATTCTCTGTTCCGGAAGTCGACCTCGCCAGCGCGGCGGTGCGCCTCTGTTTCTCGTTGCGGGGGCGCAGGCCCACGGGCGCGTCGGAGGCGCGCATCGTAGAGGACCTCAAAGCCAATGGCGCGAACGCAGCCCCCCGCGCGACAGAGGCGCACACTCCAGACGAGTGGGACAGAACACTGGGGCGCTGGAGTGCCCCTCGCTGGCGTCAGATCGGACTGTGGCGGCGCTTTCCGTCAAAGTCCGCTCGGCCCAGACCAGGCGCTGCGGGCGCGGTTCGCGACGCGACATCCGGAGCGGCTCGAGCCAGCCCACTTGCGCACCTAGGGACATGCACCCGGAGCCGATGGGTCGCAGTTTAGAAGCGCGGGCCCGGCGGCCATTTACATTTGAGGCTTGGTGCGCGGTGCGCGCTCGCGCGGCCTCGTGCGCGCAGCCTTTCTGGGCGCGGTTTCACCTGCCGATTGGGGCGAGGAGGGGGTTCGATCTTGCGAAGCCGCCTCTGCCAGCTGGTGCGTGGAAGCTGCTCGGGGTGGAGCTCTTAGCTGGACCTCCTGGCCCCCCTCGGCCTGTCGCTCGGTTGCCTGATCAGGAAGCGTCGGCCGTGATCTGCGACGTCGAGCACGAGCTGCCGGCTGCCGGCTGCAGAGGCCAGCCCCCTCGGAGGCGGCACGGGGCGGGCGCGGTCGTTTCTATTCGGCCGCGACGGTTCCGCGACGCTGGTGCCATTGAGGAGCCCGCAGTTCGATGGCAACGGGCGGCCGGGCACGCCGGCGCCCCTCAATTCTTCGTTGTGCCTGTTCCAGTCAGGCCGCGAGGTTTTCTGCGATCTTTCATCGTGGTCTCTCGCTGTCGCGACGGGCGACGGCAAAGGCGCGGGGCGAGTGGCAGCGAGCGCGCGGAAATCCCGCGACCCAATCTTCAGGCCAATGCCCGCCGCCACCGCGGTGCCAAAGCCTTGGATGAAACGGCGCCTTGGCCGCGACCATGCGAACGCCGCCCGGGAGATCGAAGCGGTGGTCTGTCGGCGCTGGCTGCGTGGCCGTCGCTGTTGCGCAGGTTTGCAATTGCGCGCGTGTGTTCATGCCATTGACAACAATTTTGCGAAGGAGTAGTTGATCAAGGGCTCGCCAAGGGGCGCCCGCACGAACCAGATCGGGCACGCTATTTGGGAGGGCGCTGGTCAATATGCATTTGCCCGCGACGGGGGCGGGTGGCTTCAGCAGATCACCCCGTCGACGAGGCGTCGCGCGGGGATCTCGCCGACCTCTACGAGCGGCGGCGGGCGGTCGTCGACGCGGTGCTCCCGGACATCTGGGGGCGGGGCGCCGCAGGCCGGGATTAGGCCTGGGTCGATATCGAATGTAACAGTCGGGGCCCCGCTTGCCCGGCTTGTGACTGGCTGTCCTTTCTTGCAAACGAGACCTCGATGACAAATGCGGCAGCAGCGTGGCTTTCAAACAGGGGCCACTTATCTACGTGCAAGCGGCGTTTGGGATTCGGGTCGCCAGCGTGGACCCCCGACAGGGTCTGCCTTATTGCAAGCGCTGTTTGAGAACCGGGTCGCAACAGTCGTCGTAGTCGTCGTTTTTGTCTGTTTCCTTTGTCTCCTCTTCTTACGCCTAGCAGCAGCAGGTTAAGTGCATGCAGAAAGAGAGTGCGGGCAATGAGACCGTCTGTTCCCACTAATCGGCTTCGTGGCCACTGCCCAGACCCCGTTTTGCCATGGCCTTCATCCTGCTGGCGGTCATGACGTACACACCATCGACGTCATAACCGTCACCCCTGTTGAGGTCAGGGCGAGTCCCCGCATCGAGGTCCTGTCCTCCCTTCCCGTTGCAACCAGGCCCTTCCTCCATGGCGTTAACATGCTTTTTGGCTACATGTGGCCCATGATCCGCACTCGCCTCCTGGTCATTACCGTTCCGTTCCGATGAGTCTTCCGGCGGGCCCAAGTACAGTGAACGCAGGACCGAGATTCGAAGCGAAGCGCAGCGAACCCTCAATTTTGGACCTTACAGATAGATGTATGTTCGTATCTGTCTGTTGACATCCACGTATACTGGGAATTACATGGGATTTGATCCTCGCAGGAGCTTGTCGCACCGCGAACTCTTCAATGCCGAAAGGTGGGCGTCGGATTTCAGACGCCCTGACGCGCAAGCCAAATATTTGGTGACAGCCTGAGGTTAGCGCTGACCTCACGGTCCGCCTCCACCTCCAGCCCCTCTCCGGCCGCTTTCCTTCTTGCTCCTCCGAAGCGATTTGGCTCAAAAAGGACAGCTTCGAAACCAACGCGCGCCAGAATAGCCTTTCGCAGCGGTTCCACCGCCATGGCGTACGCAGGGCAGATGGTTTCTCTTGCGCACAAGTTCGTCACGGCGCCGCAGGCGAGCGCTCAGGGCTTCTGCAACGTCGTCAAGCTCGGCACGTTTTGCCGCACCGTGGTATGGCCGTGCCTGCCGCCGCTCCTGATGTACCAGTACATCCGTGGGACCTCGGCTGCGAAAACCGTGCAGCCACGCACCGTGGTACAGACACGTCGGTCTGTCCGTCCTTCCCTTGCATCCTTGTCCCGGCCGTCCAGCCCATCCCTGGGCGATCACTTCACAACACGGGAGCCCGCCGCCAACCAATCGAGCATGGACGCTCGATCGATCCTGTTTTCTTACCTGGCGTCGTTGCTCCCGCGCCTGGCCTCGGGCCCTGCTGAGAGCGGTCCTGGCCCAGGAGGTGTCCCCAGTTCTTTGCGCCACTCTGGAGCCCTTCGGGGCCCTGTGGGCCTCGTGAGGGGTGCTCTGTCCACCGGGGCCTCCGCAGAAATCCTGGTGACGCCTTTGGGCAGGGACCACTCTTGGCATCACCCGACGGTCGTGGCCATCAGCAGCAGGCCTCCGCATGCCCAGTCTGGGGCCAGCTTTCAGCACGTAGCGGAGTAAAGACAGATCACTTTGATATTGAACGCGCGATCGGCCAGACGAGATTTCGGTGTGCATCGGCCCTTGCTGGCCACGCTGGGAGGCCAGAGTCCACCAAGATTCGGGGCCCAGAGTGAGCCTGCAGAGGCTTGTTGGTGGTCGCGGAATATGTCCCATCCCGCTTGTGTGGTGTGCTCGTATTGAGTGGAGCGTTGAGTGGAGCGTTGCTGTTTCCATCCCGCCCCGTCTTATCCCTCACAGGAAGAAATAGGTACCGATACAGCCTCCATTGCCTCGGTTTCGCCCGTTTGGGCCTCGTAGGAGACCTGAGTTCTGGTCAGAACGCACCCTGGGGGAGGTCCTGGGAGTGGTGTCTGTACCGTTTGGTTTCCGCATCTGGCCCCCTTCCCCATCTCTCTCTCTCTCTCTCTCTCTTTCTCTTTCTTTTTTTGTTGTTCTCTTTCTCTCTCTCTCTCTTCCGGATTATCCTTGCAAACCCTCCGGTGTCAGGTGCCCGTTTGGAACGGAGCCTTGCCTCTCCCTTCTTCTTCTCTCCAGCGGAGTGCGGCGCTGCGCAGACGTCGCAGATCAAAACGGAGCCTCGCCCCTCCCTGGTGCAGCGGGGCGATGCTCCTTCGTCTTCTCCGCCATCGTGTTTCTTTCCTTTCCCCCCGCCTCATTTCTCGCATGAGACACTGCTTGTCCTGGAGATCCCTCACGCTCACAGCTGGATCCTCCTTCAAGTTAAAGTCAGAAAAAGTAGCCCCAGGGAGAACAGGGGGAGAAGCGGTCTTGCTTCGGCTGTTTCCAGATGTTCTGTCTCAGTTGTTCCAATGGAGGCCCATGGCTTGCGGGGCCCTGCAGGCGTTCAGCTCCATGGCGCCCAAGTAAAAGGAACATCATGCCCTCTCCCTTCGTTTTGGTCGGACCATGTTGGTGTGACCATCTGGCGCGTTCCAGACAGGTCTGCGCCTTCGGGAATCGAAGGAATTGGCGTCTCTTCCTCGGCGGAAGGCCAGCGGAAGGCGGCGTCAGTAAAAAGCGGGTGGCTCCGCCGGCGGAAGCCGGCGGAAGGCCGGCACCTGGCGGCAGGCGTAAAGCATGCACCCCCCAAGAGAGGACAGCAGGTGTGGGTTCCGGGTGTCCGGAGCCCACCATGTCTGTTGCAGATGCGTTTCGAATGCTCGCTCCTGCCTCTGAGGACCGATGTCGACATGTACGCCACGGAGGTGCTCTACTACAAGTCGGGCTCCAAGGACCACAAGGCATTCTACGACTCGGGCCGCGCAGGCATCTCCGGCCACTGGAGGGTCCAGCAGGACATGGAAGCCATCCGCGCGGCGGCGAACCCAGAGTGAGCGTGGCTCGGCGTCGGTGCAGATCCTGGGAGAGGGGAGCCGCCCCTCTCCGATCCAGTTCGGCGGCTACAAACGGCAGGGGGAGAGCGCTCGTATGAAGCACACTGCTGTTGGCTTGGGGCCAGCCTACGCGGCACATATGACCAACACCGCTGCAATTTTTTATGGAGAGGCACGCCGTTTCAACTGTGGTCCGAACTGGTGCAGAAAATTTTGATGCTCAAGCCCATCCAGCAAACTATTCTCAGGCGAGTTGTCGTGAGAAGTGGAGTGAACGAACACCTTGCAGAGGAACAGCGAGGAGGAGGAGGAGGAGGTAGCAGTAAGTTCTGAAATTGTGATGGTCAGCCCTGGCGGCCCTGAAACACCACAGACTCGGGGCTCTATGTGAGCTTCCTGGAGAGGTAGTTTGAGGCCATCCCTGCGGTTGCTTCTGGCTCTTTCGGCAGGCTTCGGGGCCCTCTTGATACTCCCTTGGAGCTCTCGTGGGGGCTCTCGAAACCTCGGCACTGTGTCGCCCTCTGGGCCCTCTTGGGGCTCTCCTGAAGGGCTGTCGGCAAGAGCCCGGAGGCGCTATCGGGGCATCCTGAGGCTCTTCGGGACCCCTCCCAGTGCTCCTCGGGTCATTTCGGAGCGATCCAGAGACCTCATTGGCCCGTCGGAAGCCAGAAAAACGAAGATGCGTGCACCACAGATGTTCACACCACATGGAGGCTGGTTATCAGTATAGTGGGCTCGGCCGCATCCCTATCAGGCTAAGGGGCCAGCCGTGAGCCACCCTGGGGCCTTTCGGGGGGCACCATGGAGCCGAGTTGGAGGCCATCCGCTCCAACTGGCCATACGCAACCCAGAGATGTAATTGATATCCGAACCTTTCTTGGGGCCATTGTTGGGTCAAAGCGGTCCTGACTACAGCGGGCTAGCCCCTAATTTTCAGCGGACCATGTATTTGAGCCTGTGCCCCCGTGTTTCTTGTTTTTGTGGTTTTCTTTCTCGTCCAGGCAAGACCAGGAAAAGCAGGACAAGGCAAGGAACGCATCAAAGATGGCGCCAGATGGGCCACGCTGGCCCAAGATGGCTTCCAGGGAGTCCACGAGGTTGAGGAGAATCCCAAATTAGTGAGCTCATTTATGGTTTAAGGATGCTCGTCTTCTCGCGTCTGCGGCTGACGCCTGGGTCTCAGAGACCTCAAGGTTGGGCACGAGGCGCTAAATGCCTTTCAACTGTACCCGAGGGGAGCCCCAAGAGAGGCACCACAAAAAACACAAAGTTCCAAATGCCTGCAAGAAGCCTCAACAGGGCCTCAACCGGGACCCAAGAGCGTCCCGCAAGAGCCAAGAGCAACCCCGACTCTCAAATCCAAACCTCTGCCAACAAACGAGTTTCATGCGTGATTCGTCTTCATCCTCGCGAGATGGGTACCTTCTTTCTCTGGAGTGGGGACTAGTTTGTGTTAATGTCTCTGTTGTTACTGCTGCTGCTATTGTTGTTGCTGTTGTTGTTGTTGTTGCTGTTGCTGTTGGTGCTGTTGTTGTTGCTGCTGTTGTTGTTGTTGTTGTTGTTGTTGTTGTTGATGGGTTGTTGTTGATGGTGGTGTGGGTGTTGCTGTTGGTGTTGTTGGTGTTGTTGGTGCTGTTGATGTTGTTGGTGGTGCTGGTGTTGGTGTTGTTATTGGTGGTGGTGTTGGTGTTGTTATGTTGTGGTTGTTGTTGTTGTTGTTGTTGGTGTTGTTGTTGGTGTTGTTGTTGTTGTTGTTGCTGTTGTTGTTGTGTGTGTGTGTTGTGTGTGGCGTTGCTGTTGCAGTTGTTTGTGTTGTGGTTGTTGTGGTTGTTGTTGTCGGTGGTGGTGGTGTTGCTGCTGCTGTTGTTGGTGCTGTTGCTGCTGTTGTTGTTACTGCTTCGTTGTCGTTGCCGGTGTTGTTGTTGTCGCTGTTGCTGCTGCTGCTGCTGTTGTTGTTGGTGTTGCTAGTGGTGCAAGTGCTGGTGTTCTAAGGCGACCACGCCCAGACGGCTAGTGGGATTTTCTCCTCATTATCTTCCTCCTCCTCCACCTCGTCCTCCCCCATGGGCCTTCTTCTCCACCCCTTCCTCCTCCTGCGTTCCCATTATCCTTTTTCATCGCTCCTCCTTGACTTGCCCTGCTCTGCCCCCCTCCGTCCTTTCCCTCTCCCTCCTCCTGGCACCTCCTCCCTCACCCACCCTCCTCTCCCTGCTGATGTTCTCCCTTCCTCCTCTTCATCCTTACCCTCCTCCTCCTTACCCTCCTCCTCCTCCTCCTCCTCCTCCTCCTCCACCTCCTCCTCCTCTTCCTCCTCCTTCCTCCTTCTCCCCGCCCCACCTCCTCTTCTGCCCTTCTTCCTGGTGGCTCATGCGACATCATCCCTCGTCCTCCCTCCTTGCCACTTCCCTCACCCCCACGGAAGGAGGTGGAAGTGGAGAACGCATACGAAAAGGAGGAGGGGGGAGGCGGGATGAGGGCGGAGGGAGGAGGAGGGATCAGGAAGGAGAGAGGATGGAGGAGGGAGTAGGGAGGAGGTAGGATGATGATGATGAGGAGAGAGAGACGGGAGGAGGGAGGAGGGAGGAGAGCTGAGGGCGGAGGGAGGAGGGACGAGGGATGATGCAGGTTGTGGTGAAGATGAAATGATGATGACGAAGACGATGGTGATGATGGTGGTGATGATGTTGAAGTTGATGTTGATGCTGCCTCTGGTGATGTTGATTGTAATGCTGATGATGTTGTTGATGATGATGGTGCTGCTGATGATGGTGATGTTGATTGGTTGAGGAGGAGGAGGAGGAAGAGGACGAGGAGGAAGAGTAGGAGGAGGAAGAGTAGGAAGACGACGATGAGAAGGAGGACGATGATGAGGAGGAGGAAGAGGAGGAGGAGGAGGAGGAGGAGGAGGAGGGGGAGGGATGAGTGAGGAGGAGCAGGAGGAGAACGAGACGGAGGAGGAACCCGATCGCCCAAGGCGGTCGTTTCCTTTTATTTTGCCACACCGACGCTTCAGCACATCCGTGCTCCAGCCCGTGCAGTGTCAGAACGACCGAACCCTGACATCCTCCGATCTGATTTGTTCAATCCGCCGCCCCAGGGCTCCCGACCTCCGCCTCGCGGCCAGTCCTTGGCTCTGGATCCTTTTTGTTGATGGTCCCACGGCCCGATGACGGGCCCCGAGGCCGAAAGCGAGGAAACGACGCCGGCATTGAAACGATCATTCCAGACACCTGGCGCTCCGATCTCTTCGTGCCACGGGCCCCCCGACCTCTCGACCACTTCCCAGGGACGGGCTTCTCATCCCGACTCAAATCTTGGCGGTCCCGACACCTGGTCAGCGCCCCGAGGGGCCGAAAACGCAAAAAAGTACATGTACATGTATATGTGTATGTATGTGTGCATGTATCTGTATTTGCATACGCATGTGCAAGTCTATCTGTATGTGCATACGTGTCTGTATTCCTGGCACCGTCGCGATCTGCTCGAGGCGCCGGATGTCCGGGGCGCGCGCGTCCTCCCAGCGTTTTGCTGCCTGGCGTGCGCCCCGCCGTCCTCCTCGGGCGCCCCCCCCCGACCCTCGGGCGCTGCGTCAGGGGGGGGCGACGAACTGGGGGGTGGGGACAGGGGCACCGCTCGTGCACCTCAGAGGGCCCTCTGGGGCCCGAAAGGGGGGGGGGGGGGGGGGGGGGAGAAAGTTGTGCACCTCTCGTGCACCTCGAACGGCGCCCTCTGGGGCCCGAAGGGGGCACGAGAACGGTGCCCGGTTCTTCGCCCCCCCCCTTGCAGCGCCCCCCCGTGAGTAGCGCCCCCCTCCTTGTATGTACCCAGGCCACCGGCGTCATGGCTTTGTCACAGCGTCGACCCTCAGAGGTCTCGACGACTCGTTCCCCCAGGCTGGTGTTTCGTCCCGAGCCGATGTCTGACGACCCCGAGGCCCGGTAAGGGCTCCCAGGGGCTTAGAATAAAGGAACATTTGCCGTCGTGATTCGTTCATGACTCGAGGGGGCCTGAGTTACAGTCAACACTGATAGTAAGGATGGGGAACTTTCCCAGGTTTCCCTTGCCGTTGGCTTATCCTTGGTCACTTTCGTGGGCCGCCCCCTGCTCGTCAAGTGTCGGCATGTTCTTCCAAAGCTCTTGCATCCTTACCACGGGGCTATGCATCCTTTCTATCAGTTTTGACTGCAACCCACCCCAGGAGGCATTACAGAAAGGGCCTCGCCCTCGAGGATCGAAGGAGTTGGCATCTCTTCCTCGACGGAAGGCGGCGGAAGGCCAGCATCAGGCGGCGGAAGTAGAACGGCTGCGGCTCCGCCGGTGGATGCCGGCGGAAGTGAAAGCTGCGCCGCCCCGAGTGCAGAGAGGACAGCGTTTTGGGGCTCTGGGTCTCCGGAACCCGACGCTGTGGCTGCGATGCCCCCCCTCCTCACGCGACGCCCAGCCGCCCCCCTCCCCCGCCTCGTAGCAGGGACACTGCCGGTGGCGCGCCCTCTCGGCGCGGCGCCGCTCCGCGAGGGCGGCGGCGGGGGCCCTGCTGGAAGGCCAACCGGCGCCCCGCCCCGCGAGGGCGCGCCGGGCGCGGCCGTGGCTCGTGGGCGGCCCCGGTCGGGAAGTTTTGGGCCGGGCGCTTTCGCGGGATGCCGGGCCCCGGGACCCTCGCAGATCCATCCGGCTCGTAAAGTGGCGCAGAGAGATGGGGTATGGGGATTTCGTCATGGATGTCTCACGGTGTTTCAATTTTTGCGTGCCGTCGGATCTCAGGGGATCATGTGTGTCGCTCCGGCAGTTCTGGCCCACCACGCCTCGGCGCGACACGCTATCCACTTCCCTAGCCACCATGCTTCACCGTCTCGAGCCTTTCCGAGCCCCCCGTTCCGCGCAGTGCACGGCATATTCTGTCGCCGGGGCCGCCGCTGCGACACGCCATCCAAAAGTTCTTGGCCGTAGCGATCCCAGACTTTTGGCGTCTCGAAAAGGTTGAGGCGGAGTTAGTTGACAGGTTTCGGCTTCTGGGGGCCCTCATTGGTCCCCGGGACCTTCAACTCTTCCTGACGAAAAACGGATCCCAGGGAATGGGTTGAGACTTTTTGGGTCGATGTTTTGAAAACTCATGACGTGAGGGGTCTGGTGCTCGCGGGCGGCCCACATCGTTTCATAATCGCGATTCGCTACAAGGCTTCTACTCGAGGTGGGAGAGGACGACAGGAGAGTCTCAGAGGGGGGAAGGGGAGCCCGAGACCGCTGGGCGGAGATCGCCCGGTCCGGCAGCCGTTCGACTGCGACGTCCTCACAATTGACTCAGGAACCGTGCTCTCTCGCCTCCATGCCTGCTACGTGTTTCGTCAGAATGGCCACGATCCCTGGTTACAAATGGAGGACAGTGTTCATGGTCGTGCTCTGACCTCCTACTCCTCGACCTCTTCACCTTTGCTGCTATCAGGGTGTTTTGCTGTCTTCCTACGGCGCGTGATCCTCCAGGAAGCATCAGGCACATCATATGGCCGCGCACGCTGCGTTAGGATAGATAATCCCTGCCAGGGTACGCGTCTAGACGTCTAGTCTCGTAGCGGGCGAGCAGCAGACAGGAGGCGCTGTCATACATTCGTGTAACGAAGTTGAAGTAAATTCCCTCTTGCATTGTTCACGGAACTTCACATGGGATATTTCTTTTCAAATGATTCCCGAGTTATGTTCACATTCTATAGAATGTCATATTCAGGCTTTGCTGAGCTTGTGGCGGGAATGTGTTTTCCGAATTATTGAAGTTGGCTATGTCATAGTTGTGCACATGATTTTCATCAGTTTCTAGCGGTGGGAGTTCTTTTCAACTTGGTTTCTATGTTTTTCATCCATGTTCGAAGTATTGTTTCACTCTTGCCTAAATATGTTTAATTCCCGATCGGGGGATGTATTTCCGCAAGTTTGTCTAGTTCTATTGGGACATTCCCGGGAAATCGCGTTGACATGTTTATGATTGTCTCGGGGGGCTCTTTCCTGCCTGACTCCTTTCCATTTGTAAGTCCAGACTCGAATGGAAATGTACAGTGGACTGAGCCTGGCGCCGTGTATGGCGAACGAGTTACTGTATCAGCACTTGGTACATAACGGTCGGGGCCGGGACCAGGAACTGGCCTCCTTTTTCTTCCTGTCGGCTTGCCCAGCTGGCCTGCTCGACTCCTTTCCTCGAGGTCGGCCCTGGGCCTGGGCCCCCTCCTGGGCGCCGCGCCCTGGCCCGTCGCCCGGGCCGCCTCCAGCCGCCCAGCCGCGGCGACGAGCCCCCGCCACCCCCCCGGAGGCCCAGGGGAAGTGGAGGAGGGGAGCCGCGCGGGCCCCAGAGGACCCTGCGGCCAGCTCGCTGCAGAGCAGCCCTCGCGAGCGCTCTCGGGAGCGGCCCGGGGCGCTCCGGCACGGCCGCGGCGCCCGCCGTGCCCCGGTCCTCGCTTTTCGCCCTGCTGCAGCGCCCGGGCGCTCGGAGGCCCAGGCCGCCTCGCGCTGCGGGATAAGCACGGCAGGAGGCGTTCGGACTTGCCGGACGGGGGCCCCCGCCGGGCCCAAGGGAGGCTCCAAGAAGGCGCCGGGGTGAAGGTCGAGGGGCGATGTTTGGCCACCGCCCCCGCGCGCGCACCTCGTGCCGGATCGGCTTGTTCGTCGGGCTGGTGTCCCAAATCGTGTCCCCAGGGGATGCCAATTTCGTAGACACCCTCTTGTCCACGGTCTTGTGCCGGACCAGCTTGCTTGTGGGGGTGGAACGTCCTCTGGCCGTCCCTCTGGGAAGCACGGTCAAAGGAAGTTCCGGTGACGCTTTAAACCCTCCCCCCGTCCCAGAATGATCCAGGGAATGGGCTTGCGCCTCTTGGGGCCCACGTGGCAACAGGGTCACGACGTCGGAGGTCTGGGGCAGTCACTACCTTGAGAACTGCCAGCTTCCCCGCTGGGGGGGAAGGGTAGGGAGCCTTGGTCAATGCAAACGGGGGTCAGCCAGAGCGTGAGATCTTGCAGGATCATGCGAAACCAGGGCTGCATTGACCCTGGCTTGCGCGCAGGATCCTCCAGGATCCTGCAGGACCCTACAGGATCCTGCAGAGCCTGACCGACCCGGGTTTGCGTTGACCCGGGCCAGTGCGTCCCCGAAAGGGGGGCTCTGCCATGCTGGGCGCCGCTCAGCCGTGATGAGTCCTGGGTCCGGGGGGCGGCGTGTCCTGGAGCTTTGTTCGCCGCTCGGGGCCTCCCTGGGCCCTCCACGGGCCTAGGGGGCCGTCGTAAGGCGATTTGGGATGAGGAGCTGGAGCCGACTGGGCGTGTATAAGAGTGACTCTTCGCGGGAGTGACCTCTGGTGCGGGCCCACTGGGATCCCCCGACCGCCGAGCGCGATGCGACAGTAGCGTCTCGCGCGCTTGGGTTTGGGTTCCCCCATGGCCCCCCGCGCACCAGAGGTCATTCGTACCCAGGGTCACTCTTGCGTGTAGCCGACTGGGGGTAGAGGAGAAGGTGCGGGGAGACGAGGGGGAAGCGGAAGGGTCATGTGATGTGTCCCTGATCACGTAGCTCTGGCCCCGATCTCGGAGGTCTCGGGCAGCCTGCCCAGCGCTCCGGGGAGCTTTCCTCTCAGTGCTCGACGACTCTTCTCCGATCGACCTGCGGGGATCAAGCCAGGTAAACCGAGGCGAATCCAGATGGATCGAAGGAGATCAAGGCACATCGACCTACAACATATGGCTACATCTATAGAAGTCTCTAGATGATCCAGCGATGTCCGGGGTGAACCTGAAGAGTTCGTGGAAGCTCCAGCGCGAGCGAGGGGCAGCAGAAGTCGTTCAGCCTCCAATCTTGGAACAACAGAGAAGCGCAACCACAACTAAGAGGATGTTTCTGGAGGGCCCCTCGGTGGAGAACCCACCGACCTCGACGAGAACGCTTCGATCTGGCCGTCCACGCCCACATCGCTCACAACCAGGACTAAGCTGGTTTGGGTGTTCTGCCGAATGTGAGCATGCGCGAGACATCCCCCAGGCTGTGTGCTCGATGCCGTCGTCGGGGAAAAAAAGCACTGCAGGAGTTCGGGCGCGAGCAGCAGCGCCACTCTCAAAGCTCCCTCCGGCATGCGGGCCCGCAGTGGATCCGGACCGATAAGGGGGAATTCGGAGGCGAGCCTCTGCTGGCCGCGCCCGGCCGCCCTCGCGCTGCCAGACCACGGCGCAGCGCAGAGAGGGGGGGGGAGGACGGGACGGCGAGGAGGCGAGGAGCCGGCCCGCACGAGGCCGACGGGCCCCGCGGCGCGCAGCTCCACAGACTTCCCGGGCGGCCCTCGGAGGCCCCCGTGCCTCGGGGGTGGCCTCTGGCCTTCGGGCCCGCTGGCCCTGCACGGGGAGAATGCCGCGGCGGCCTGCTGGAGGGCGGCCGACCCGGACTCCCCTCGGAGGGCCTTCGGGGGGGGGGGGGGGGCTCTCGCTGGAGCAGTCCCCGCAGGTCCCTCACGATCCTGGCGTGGCATCTTTTTTTTCGCAACTGGCGTTTTCGCTTGTCTTCGGGCCCCGGGACCCTCACGGATCGATCCGGCTGGAAAATGCTGCAGATAGATGGGGGCTGGTGCTCCAATCGTGATTTGGCACGGTGTTGCATTTCCAAGAGCCATCCTTTGGTTGGGTATTCGTTCTGAACAGAGCATTGCTTTCTCCACTAATCCTCTCCTCCTCCTACCTTCTGTCCTTCCTCCTGCTCGTGCTGCCTGGGATGCTGCGAACTGCGAAACTGCCACCAATCTCGAGGGCTGCTAGGGGGTCCAGGGTAGTGACGTCCAACGCACATCATAATGAGACCTCGCCGTCCCTGGGGGCTGCGAAATGCAAAAGGGTCGCCACTTTTGAGGTGCTACGGGCTCCAGCACAACGACGTCCTACAGACTGAGACCTCGTCATCCCTGGAGGCTGCGGTATGCGAAACCGTCGCCACTTTCGAAGGCTGCTGTGGAGTCTGGCATAGTGATGTCCTACGCCCATCAGACTGCGCACTCGCCGTCCCCGGGGGCTGCGAATTGCGAGACCATCGCCACTCTCGAAGGGTTGTGGGAAATCTGGCAGAATGACGCCCTACGCATATCAGAATGAGACCTCGACGTTCCTGGAGGTTGCGAACTGAAAACATGTCGCTCATGTCGAGGCTGCTTTGGTGTCCAGCAGAATGACGTCCTACGCACATCAGAATGAGACCTCGCCGTCCGTGGGGGCTGCGAAATGCGAAAGGGTCGCCACTTTTGAGGTGCTACGGGCTCCAGCACAACGACGTCCTACAGACTGAGACCTCGCCGTCCCTGGAGGCTGCGGTATGCGAAACCGTCGCCACTTTCGAAGGCTGCTGTGGAGTCTGGCATAGTGATGTCCTACGCCCATCAGACTGCGCACTCGCCGTCCCCGGGGGCTGCGAAATGCGAGACCATCGCCACTCTCGAAGGGTTGTGGGAAATCTGGCAGAATGACGCCCTACGCATATCAGAATGAGACCTCGACGTTCCTGGAGGTTGCGAACTGAAAAACAGTCGCTCATGTCGAGGCTGCTTTGGTGTCCAGCAGAAAGACGTCCTGTGCACATCAGACTGCGCACTCGCCGTCCCCGGGGGCTGCGAAGTGAGAATTAGTCGCCATTTTCCATTGCTGCTGGGGGGTTCTGCACAGTGACGTCCTACGCGCATCGGAATCAGACCTCGCCGTCCCTGGGGGCTGCGAAATGCGAAAGGGTCGCCACTTTCGAGGTCTGCTAGGGGCTCCAGCACAACGACGTCCTACGCACATCAGAATGACACCTCGCCGTTCCTGGGGGCTGCGAATTGTGAGACCATCGTCACTCTCGAAGGCTTGTGGGACATCTGGCAGAATGACGCCCTACGCATATCAGAATGAGACCTCAACGTTCCTGGAGGTTGCGAACTGAAAAACGGCCGCTCATGTCGAGGCTGCTTTGGTGTCCAGCAGAAGGACGTCCAACGCACATCAGAATGAGGCCTCGCCGTCCCTGGGGAGCTGCGAACTGAGAAACGATCGCCACTTTCGAGGTCCACTGGGGGCTCCAGCACAACGACGTCCTATTCACATCAGTGTGAGACCTCGCCGTCCCTGGGAGAAGCGAACTGAAGCGTGGCCATTTTTTGAAGGCTGCTAGGGGTGCAGCAGAACTGAAACCTCAGGCACAACAGACGTCTAGGCACAACAGACTGAAACCTCGCCGTCCCTTGGGGCTGCGAACTGCGAAACCGTCGCCACGTTCGAAGGCTGCTGGGGAGTCTGGCATAGTGATGCCTTGCGTACATCAGAATGAGACGCCGTCCCTGGAGGCTGCGAACTCAGAAACGATCGCCACTTTCGAGTCTGCCTCGGGTTCCAACATAATGACGTCCTACGCACACCAGGATGAGACCTCGCCATCCCTGGAGGCTGCGAACTGCGACACTTGCGAACCTGTCGCTACTTCTGAGGTCTGCTAGGGGATCCAGACAAGTGACGTCTGCGCACATCAGAATGAGATCTCGCTGTCCCTGGCGGCTGCGATCTGTGAACTGTCGCCGCTTTCGAGCCTGCTGGGGGCTCCAACATTGTAACGTCTCACGCACATCAGACTGGGACCTCGGCGTCCTGCTGGGGGTCCAGCGTAATTAGTGACGTCCTACGCACACCAGAACGAGACCTGTGGGCTGCGAATTGTGAAACATTCGCCTATTTCAAGGGCCGCTCGGGGGTGAAACATAGTCGTTGCCGCGCTCTTCTGCTTTCGCTTCTGGCTGTTTATGCTCACTGCGGCTTCTTCAATCTATTCGTTTGGCTTGAGCGGTCCTGTGCATAGTCGTCACATGTCTGGAGAGGTTGGGTACGTCCCCGGGTGTTTGTTCGCGTCGTCGGATCTGAAGGGTAGTCCCAGCTGGCCTCAAGAGGCCCCCCGAGCGGTCTGAGGCGGTCTCAGCACCGTGGCGCCTGGGGCGCGGTTGTCGTCGTCGTCGTCGGTCGCTCGGGCGGTCGATCGGTCGTTGTCGTCGGTCTGCCAGCGACTCGGCGAGTCGGTCGACTGGTCGGTTGGTCGGGCGGTCCTCGCGTCGTCGGTCGTACTTGGTTGTCGTCGACGTTGTCGGTCGGTTGGAATATGAAAATGAGTGGAAAGAGAGAGCCATCCTGGGACAATCGTGGGAACGTTTTGGAGGCGCCTTGGGGCCGTCGCGGGCCGTTTTGGGGCCCTGTTGAGCTGTCGGTTCTGTTGGGTCGTCTTGGTGCCATATTGGAGGTGTGGGCCGTCTTGGGGCTTTCGCCGGCCGATCTTGAGCCCTCTTGTCGTCCTGCTCGCCTTCTGATGGAGCTTTCTTGGGGGCCTGCTGGGATCTTTTTGTGTGTTTCTTTTTGTGTGTTATGAGCCCTCTTGAGCTGCTGTTGGGTTCTCCTGGGCCTGGGCCGTCTTGGAGTTTGTTGGGAGCCTCCTGGGCGGTCTTGGGGCGGTCTCGGAAAGCTTCAATGCCGCCTAGGGCCGATCGTGACCCAGAAACGCGAGAGCCCAAAAGTCGTTCGAACACCAAAAGAACAAATCGTGATGTGGGCTTCTTAGGGCCCTCTTGGAATTCTTTACGCTTCGCGTATCCCCACCAGCCTATCTCACAGCAGCAACTCTTGCGAAGCATGCCGACAGTCGTGTTTTTCAGGCGTGCGTCCGCTTGGCCCCGCATATCTCCCCTGTTCCTCCTTCCTCCCGCCTCCTTGTACATCCTCCTTGTGGGGGGAGCGGGAGAAGGACGAGGCGGAGGAGGAGGGAGAGAAAGCGCTCCTCGTGATTTGAGTCGTTTGGGGTTTCTCGTCCTGGTGTGAGTCGTTCGGGCCCTTCTTCCTGGTGTGAGTCGTTCGGGCTCTTCGTGGTGTGAGTCGTTCGGGCTCTTCGTCCTGGTGTGAGTCGTTCGGGCTTCTCGTGGTGTGAGTTGTTCGGGCCCCTCATCCTGGTGTGAGTCGTTCGGGCCCCTCCTCCTGGTGTGACTCGTTCGGGCTCCTCGTGGTGTGAGTCGTTCGGGGCCCGCGTCGTGGTGTGAGTCGTTCGGGCTCCTCGTGGTGTGAGTCGTTCGGGCGCCTCGTCCTGGTGTGAGTCGTTCGGGCCCCTCCTTGTGGTGTGAGTCGTTCGGGCTCTTCGTGGTGTGAGTCGTTCGGGCCCCTCGTCCTGGTGTGAGTCGTTCGGGCTCCTCGTGGGGCCTCTTGGGGGCCTCTTGGAGCCTCTTGGGGCCTCTTGGGGGCCTCTGGGGGGCCTCTGGGGGGCCTCGTGGGGCCTCAGGGGGCCTCAGGGGGCCTCTTGGGGGCCTCTTGGGGGGCTCTTGGGGCCTCTTGGGGGCCTCTTGGGGGCCTCTTGGGGGCCTCTGGGGAGCCTCCTGGGGGCCTCTTGGGGCCATCTTGGGGCCTCTTGCGACCTCCTCTGAAGCGCAAAGGAGCGCTGCCCCCTGAGAAGGACAAAATGAGCCCAAAACCTCCGTAAAATCAATGATTTTGCTATGAAGGAAGATGGGCGCGGCCCCCTCAGGAGGCCAAAATGGGGCCAAAACCCTAGTAAAATCAATGTTTTTGATTTCAAAGACGAGGAGGGGGGCCAAACGGTGCCCCCCCGTCGGGGCCAGAATCCTCGTGAGGGTCGTCGTTTTTTAGCCCTCCCAGGAGTCGAAAAAGACCCCTCCAACGACCCGCGGGGCGCCCTGTCCAGGTCCAGGGGGAGGGGGTAGGGGGGAGGGGTAAACCCATCCCCGAAGGGGAAGAAGGGGGGTTGAGGACAGAGAGAGCTCCCTAAACCACTCACGCCCAAAGGGCTGGTGGGATTACCATATGGCAATTCTTGTGGCCCGCAAGGTATATCGGACCATCGTGGGCTGTCTGAAGACTATCGAGGCCATCTGGGAGCGTTTTTGAGCCCCCATGCGCATCGCGGGCGGCTTGCTGACCGCCACTACCCCGGTTGAAACCCTGGGAGGGGGAGTTGAGTACGTAAGGTAGCTCCAGACTGGTGGCTTGGGAGGCTACCTTCGGCGTTCGAGAGGTGCCAGGGCCATGGTACGCCGTGGGGGCCATCCCAGCTATATTCATATAGGGAAAGGACTGTGTATATATCGGAGGTGAGGGGGTGAGATCGAAGTGGAACGGAGAGCCCCCCTACCGGGAAATCGATTTCGGTTTCGTGTTCGTGCGTGCCGTGCGGGCGGGCGAGGCGAAGCTGCGTGGGCGGGCGAGAAAAAGTCTCCTGTGGCTGAGGCGCGGCCGGACCAAATGTCTCCCTTCCGGGCGGCCGGTCGCCCGCGGTGTCCCGCCGGTGTCCCGCGAAAGTCCCGTATGGCTGAGGCGCGGCCGGACCAAATGATTCCCTTCCAGGCGGCCGGTGACCCGCGGTGTCCCGCCGGTGTCCCGCGGTGTCCCGCGGTGTCCCGCGGTGTCCCGCCGGTGTCCCGCGGTGTCCCGCGAGATGATGATGATGATGATGATGATGATGATGATGATGATGATGATGATGATGATGATGATGATGATGATGATGATGATGATGATGATGATGATGATGATGATGATGATGATGATGCGATGGTGTCCCGATGAAGATGATGATGTTGATGATGGTGTCGATGATGATGATAGTGTCCCGATGATGAGGATGATGATGCTCATGATGATTATGTTGATGATGATGACAATGATGGTGTCCCGATGATAATGATGATGATGATGATGATGATTCCAATGATGTTGGTGATGATGGTGTTGATGGAAATGGTGTCCAGGCGGTAATGATGTTGATGATGATGATGTTGACGATGATTATGGTGTCCCGATGATGATGCTGATGATGATGGTGATGCTGATGGTGTCCCGATGATGATAATAATGATAATGACGATGTTGATGATGATGTTGCTCATGATGATGATGGTGCCCCAATGATGATGATGATGATGATTATGATGATGATGATGTTGTTGATGATGATGTCGATGATGATGATGATGCGATGATCATGATGATGATGATGGTGTCCCAAGGATGATGACGATGTTGATGATAATGTTGATGATGAGAAAGATGGTGATCATGATGGTTTTCCGATTATGATGATGATTCTGATTATGCTGCTGATGATGATGACGACGACTATGTCCCGATGATGATGATGATGATGTTGATGATGAGATGATGATGGTGATGATGATGATGTTGTCCCGATGATGATGCTGACGTTGATGATGATGTTTATGATGATGATGCTGACGGTGCTCTCATGATGATGACGATGTTGGTGATGATGTTGATGTTGATGTTGATGATGATGATGATGATGACGTTGATTGTGAGAGCGATTGTGTTATCGATAGTGAGATCGATATTGAGACCGAATGTGAGATCGATTGTGTGATCGATTGTGAGATCGATTGTGAGATCAATTGTGAGACCGATCGAATGAGATAGATCGAGTGAGATCGATTGTGAGATCGATCGAGTGAGATCGATCGAGCGAGACCGATAGTGAGATCGATACTGAGATCGATAGTGAGACCGATCGAGTGAGACGTTGGTTCCCCCCCCCCCGAACCTCCTTATCACCCGAAGGGTGGTCGTATAGGTAATTCAATTATATACACAACATATTTTGTGAACATTTATGTATATGTACGGGTGCAGATCTGGCCCTTGGCAAGGCCGCATCTTTAGGCAAACCTCTGCGCCTCAGGTTTCTGGCATCCATTCCCAAATCATCGGAGACGCCGTGGACATCGGGGGAAAGAGAAGCGACACCACCACCACCACCACCACCAGCGGGGGCCACCTCCGGCGAAGATGTCCACGATGCCTCCCCGAGCTGGGCATCGGGGATGCCTCGAGGGAGTGGGGGACCCTGCCACCAGGGGGACCCCCCTGGCTCCTCCCGCTCGTGGCCCCTGGCTCCTATAGGATGCGGAAGCCTCTCTTTCCCGCGCCGCCGGACCTCGGGCCATCGGCGCCGCTGCCTCGGCCATGGCCGCGCGGCGCGGCGCGCCGACGTCGGCGCGCCCGCGCCCGCTCGCCCTCTGCGCCCTCTGTGCCGCCTGGCCGCGGCCTGGCGCGGGGGCGCCCCCCCCGCCCCTGCCGGAGATGGTGGTCAGGGGCCGGTGATGTCGAGCAGCGGCGAAGCGTCCTGGCTTACGGACAGGCCCACCAGAGGATGTTCTAAGACCTTCTCGTGGTGTGCACGACAGGCTCTTAGAACACTTCTGGCTCTGGCTGTCTTGCTTCCACACATCGGCTTCACGTTCCAAGTGCAGTGGCTGCGTGATCATAGCATCCTTCCGTTCTAAGAACATCTCGTCGTAGGCCCAAGTCTGGGAATGCCGGGACGGTCCGTCCCTGAGGTGGGGGGGCGCATCGACCCGCCATCGCCCGTACCTCGCCGAGAGGGCCGGATAGCCCACCCCGCTCGGGAGCGTGCGGATTTGCTGTCGGGGGCACGTCGCCGATCTGTCGGCGAGGTGTCGCCGATTCCAGGTCGATGTTCCCCTCCTGAGCTGGTCCCCCCCCCCTTATCGTGGCCCCTCAGGTGGACGTGGCGTGGGGCAGCGGGAGCGCCGGGAGGAGCTGCTTCGCACAGCCCCAGCGGGCGGGCGCGGGTAGGCCTCGCGATCGGCGTGGATCCCCAGACCTCCAACGTACGGTCGTGAATTTTGGGATTCGGTGCCGCTCCGCCCCACCATGCTTCGGCGCGACATGCTATCCACTTCTGGTCCCCATGCGTCCACGTCCTGAGCCGTTCCGAGCCTCGCGCTCCGCGGAGCGGAGCGACACGCGATTCTCTCGCAAGGGATAGCATGTTGCTGGGGCCGCCACCGCAACAGGCTATGCAAAAGTTCCTGACGGAATATGGGAATCTTCGAGACACTGTGGTTGCTCTCCGTTTCGGTCTCCCGGCCCTCGCAGGGCCCCAGGACCGTCATAGAACGATCCGGGACGAAGAATCTGTCCCCGGGAAAAGGTGCAGAGGTCTGGGGACCCCGCATTGGAGTCACCAAGGCATCAGAGGTCTGTGTATCGTCGACCCCCAGAGATCTCGATCCCCGTTCCCCTGGACCGTTCTTCTTCTTCATCCGGAGCCGTTTTCGGACAGTCCCGAGGCCCGTTCAGCCTTCCGCCGTGATGGGACCGTGCTGGTGACCTGCCCGGGTGACTTTTCGCCCGGGGATCCCCTGGGGCCGCCCCGCGCGCGCGAACTATCTATCTATCTATCTATCTATCTATCTATCTATCTATCTGTATCAAGAAACACTGTTCACCTTTTACTGGGACTCTTAGCTCGTCTCTGGCCCGTTGGGCCGGCGGATTTGTTTCATGACTCGAGGGGTCCGGTCCAGGTGGGGCATTCTGGGGCCGATTCTTCGCACGGCGGCGGCGGCGAGTCGCGCGCGAGGGCGCCGTGGCGCCTCCAGGACGGCGGGGCGCGACGGCGCGTGGTCTCCGGGGTGCCGTGCTGCGTTCGCGAGCCCGCGCTCGGCCACCCGAGCGGGCCTGGGTCGAGTCGGGCTGGCCGCCGAGAGCCCAGGTCTCAGGGCGATCGAAGTTCGGGCGTCGCGTAAGGGGGGGCGATCTAGGAGGCGTTCCATGAAGGGCCTTGCCTTCGAGGACAGAAGGAGTTGTCATCTCTTTCGCCGCGGAAGGCGGCGGAAGGTCGGCCGAAGTAAAACGAGGCCGCCTCCGCCGGCGGAAGCCGGTCTCCGGCGATACTCTGGACGATCGGAATTTCGGGCGTCGCGTGATGGGGGGCACTATCTGGGGGGGGAGGCAGCCACGGCTGCAGAAAAGGGTTCCTCTGGGGCCCCAGAGGTGGCCTTGAAGTCCCGAGAAGTGGCCCTCTCTTCCCCCCTTAGTTATTCATCGCTCCCCCGTTCATCGACGCCCAAGAAATGGGCACGGAAACAACGGGTACAAAGTCCAACCGCAGTTCGTGTTCATTCTGAACAGGGATCGTTGTCGGCGTCGCCGCAGTTCTTGTCCATCTGAGACAGAAGGCCGCTTGCCCAACAGCGGCCGCTGCTGGTTTTGGACAGCATTTGTTGTTGGGTATTGTACGAATTTCCCTCGTACCTATTTCGGGCATCCAAAGATACGATTTGTTCAGTCCTGCATGGATCTCGGCCTCGGGGGGTCGGTTTCGGGCCTGGGGCATCGAAAACGGCCATCGGGAGAGTGTCGGGAGGTCCCTGGGGCGCGGACCTGTGGAAATGAGATCGTCGGATGTCTGGGAGGGGGAGGCCAACGTAGCTTCAGGCGCCACCCGAGCGGGCTCGGGAGGGATCCCCTTTTGGGGGACGTCGAGGGCCGGCTGCCGCCAGCCACCGCCAGAAGCGGCCGTCCCAGGCCCTGGGCCAGGCCGGGAGGGTCCGCCAACCAGGTGTCCGGGACCCCCTCGCGGCGCTACAGGAGGGAATCCTCGCCCGCCGGGCCCCGGGGGGCCGTCAAAAACGGATCCGGAGGAAGACAAAAACGCTCCAGCAGTGGAGAGGTCCGGGCCTCCGGGTGTCCACGCCGTGAGTTGACGACGCGACGTCGGGGGTCCGGGTCGGGGCGCCCCGGGGGCGGGGCGTCCCGACCGGGGCCAGAGGGGCGTTGGTGCAGTCAACGGGTGGGGGCGCTTTGCGCTGGGCAGGGAGGCCCAGGGAAAGGGACAGGAGTCCATGGGCGGGGATAACCGCAAAAAGATCTTTGGTTTTGGTCCCCCCCCCTCTCTCTCGGCGGTGAATACGACTGGTCCGAAATTCTCCTTCTCCTCCTCCTCCTCCTCCTCCTCCTCCTCCACCTCCTCACCCCTCTTCATCCCTCCTCTTCCCCTCTCTTGTTGTTGCGCGGCGGGTGCCGGGGGAAAAACATAATTAGTTACCTCCTATTGGTGGGACCCCAGTCTTTCAGTAAGGCCGCCGAACAAATACATGTTATGTCCTATTGGGGGGTCCAAAGACCTTTTGGGGTTACCTGGATGCCCAGATGGCCATAGAGGCGCGGATGGCATGAGATGGCTCATTAGAGAGCTTGCGAGGTAGTGCGCGCTGTATCAGCTCGGCCGCTGGGCGCGCAGGAAGCGGGGTGCGTGGGTTGGATGGGGGGCATTGGCCGTAAGTAAGAAGTGAGGCTTCAAAGGCTGAGTGGGCTAGACGGTGAGGGGTAGATTCATGTCACCATCCTCGTGCTGCTCGTCATACTGTAGCCGCGTGGCGCTGAGGGAACTTACACTTACGCTGGTGGGCAGCTGTGGGCCAGCGTTGTAGTCAACCTGGCACGGGAGTGAAGGCTGGCCAAGCGGACTGGGACCACCCTATCAGTGTGGTAGCGGGGTCTAGCGGAGAAGGAGGGAGCGCGAGCGACCGCGGGGAGGGAGAACGGAAAAGAGGAGGAGGACGAGAAGGAGGCGGAAGAAGAGGAGGAGGGGGAGGAGGGGGAGGAGGAGGAGGAGGAGGAGGAGGAGGAGGAGGAGGAGGAGGAGGAGGAGGAGGAGGAGGAGGCGGAGGAGGAGCAGGAAGAGGAGGAGGAGGAGGAGGAGGAGGAGGAGGAGGAGGAGGAGGCGGAGGAGGAGGCGGAGGAGGAGGAGGAGGGGGGAAGCAGGAGGAGTGAGAAGAGGAGGAGGGGGGGGGGCGATGACGAGAAGCAGGAGGGGGAAGCCTGACCGTGAGAAGCATTCGGCCACACAGCAGTCCCACGTCTCAGCCGTTTCGGCCCAGCTTGCAGTCCTGACCCGGCGGCAACCCGCCCCAGCTCCCCAGAGATCCGACGTCTTGATGTTTCATCCGGAAGTCGGGACCCCTTCCCCAAGGCCGGCTTTTCGTTCGGAGTCCGTTTTTGACGGTCCCCGGGCCTGCCGAGGACCCCCATAGAGGTCACAAGCGACGAGAAGCCTCCGTCTCGATGTTGTCAGCACGTTGGAGGTCTGGGGCCCTCCCCCAGCCAGCCGCGCGATGGGCTGCGCCCATGCCTGCTCCGCTCGCGGCCCGATGGCCGCGTGCTTGCCGCGGCGTGCGCCAGGGCCTGCTGCGACGCCGCGCTCGAAGGACGCGCAGCCCAGGGACGCGCGCAGCTCGGCGGCGCCGCCGGGGGGGGGCGCGAAGGGCTCCGGTGAGCCGCCGATGGCGTCGGGCGCAAAGGTCTACGGGCCTCCCGGATGGGGACGGAGCGGGTGGCGTCGGAGGGCCGCGCCGCATCGTCGAAGCATCGGCGGTGCAGCGCGATGCGGAGCCCGGTTTTCTCCGTGCCGACGTCGCCGATGCAGCGCCGACGCCGCCTACGCATCGGCAATGCATCGGCGATGCATTGGCGATGCGGCGCAGTCCTCCGATCCCATCCACTCGGATACCATCCAGGAGGCCTCCAAGAGGGCGCTCCAGTGCTCCTGCCGATCAGCGCGCGCTCCGCGGGCGGGCAGGAGAAGCCGCGATGGAGCAATGTGGGCCATGGGGGAGAAGCGCTGAGAGGACCAAGTTAGCCGGCGTCTCGATCAAATCGAGACGCAGTTTTCGACCTCTCCGGGCCATTGCCAGGCCTCGGTGACGTCAAGAAACGGTCTGGCTGAGAAACCCTGGAAGTGGTCGAGAGGTCGGGGCCCGTGTCTCGACAGAATCGAGACGCCAGATGCAGACACCCCTGCTCGTTCGTCGCCACGGCTGGATTCTCATCGAGAGTCTGGTCAGAGCGCAGTCTGGGAGAGGTCTGGGGAGTAGCGACATGGGTATCAAGGATGGCGCCCTGAGGGGCCCTGAGGACGAGGGGCCTGAAACAGTGGGAATTCAACCCGGGATCCCTTCCTATCGTTGGGGCCCCATCCCTCAGGGCCCCATCTTTGAACTGCCGACTGGGGGAAGCGGGCCCCTGGAGGGTGCTTTCGACGGAACAGGAGCGGTATACGAACGCAGCCCTTCAAAGAAAGGCCCGCGCAGTTGGATTGGCGCCGGACTCCCCCGGCGGCGCCTGCGGCGCCCATCCAGGGAACCCGTGCGGACCCTCGAAGGTTCCTGCCCGTGTGGCGGTTCCTGCTTCCAAAGAAAAGACCGGCCCCGGAGGTCTCCCGCCGCTCTGCAGGCTCCGTGGGGGAGGCCCGGGAGCGGGCCCCGGGGCCGCCAGCCACCGGCTCGGGAGGAAGAGCTGGTCGCCTGGAGAGGCCGACGCTCTCGCACCCGCGTGCGCGATGGCACAGGGCACGGGTCCAGGACTGCGCCGACCTTCGGGCGCAAGCTGCCCGCGTGAGGCCGCGCGTCCGCGCCCGATCGGTTCTGCGCCGCGGCGTCGGGTCGCCATGCCACCCCGCGTAACGCCGGACCGAGGCACAAGATCGAGGTCGGTTCGGGGAGGCTTCCCCGATGCTCTTCGTGCTTGGTGGATGCTCTTGTGCACCCTGCGGAGGGTACCTTGAACGTTCTGTCTGTTTTGGCCGACGGAGGGTCTCATGTTCTTGAGAGATGTTCTTCTGGCCTGTGTCCGAGTGTAAAGGCCCCCTTCCCATTCCGTCGCCCGCGTGCTCTTCTGGGCGCCGTGCAGCAGGTTGGTCGCCAGGGTGGTGCCCGAGCTCGGGCAGAGGCCTCGAGCGGCGGGGCGTCCGGGGGGAGGGGCCAACCTGTTGTCCCCTCGGGGCCCGCGTTTGCTCCACGCCCGTCGGAAGGCGGAGGGCGGCGAGGGCCTCCCGAGGGCAGCTCTGCACGGCGCGGGGGGCTCGGCGTCGCCCGCGCCGTCGCCCGCCACGGCGAGGTCGCGCAGGAGCGAGCGCCGCGTGACGTTCGGCAAGGAGGAGGTCCAGCAGTTCGAGGCCGTGGGGAAGATGCGGAGCATCCGCTAGGCGCGCGCAGTGGAGAGGCACGCCGGCGGTCCTGGCGCCGATGCGCGTCGGATCGTCGCGCCGCTCTAGGTCCCTCGATCTCCTTCCTTCGAAGAAGACGCAGCCGCATAAGCATGAGCTTTCGGAGACGCCGCCAGGGAGAACCAGCGCCGAGCCGAGAAATCCGCGCGGAGCTCCGACAGTGTACGTGTATGCAGTTCTTCTTCTTCTATTATTGCATTATTTCACTTGCATTCGCATCCATCCCCATCTTCCTGGTTCCTCCTCGGTCAGTATTCTGCGAGATCTCTGGCGACACGCCGTGACAAGCACGGTGTGGAGCGTTTTTGTGGGCGGCAGTTGTTCTATTCCGTAGTTGGTCCGCGGACTCTAATTAAGATCCAGATCGAGATAGGCGATAGCCTGCTCAATTGGGCGTCAAGTGAAATTCCATGCTCGTGAAGGCTATCCCTCCCTGCCCTTCTAGAGCGGAAGTCGGCTCTTACAGCGGATATAAGTTCCGTGAGGCACCATGCCAAGTGCAGGAGGCATTAGTAATCCAGCTTGCAGTCGCGCGTGGAAGCAAAAGTACGCAGGGCCGCATCTCGCGTTGTCGATTTCCTTGGTTGGGGGCAGCAGGCAGTCAGAGCTGGCCTTCAGGTTGAGCCTTCGGAGCAAGTCACCCTGACATCCTTCGGTTCTGGGCGTCGCTTGCATGCCTTCTGCTCCGTCGGTCCAAGGGTGTCCTGGCATCTCGGGCGCATTCTGGACGCCCTGCATCCTTCTGCAGTCGAAACCGATGGTAAGGATGGGTCACATTCCCAAGGGCACCCGTGCATCTGTGCCTCTTTGGTCCATCCTTGACTCTTTTTGATGGCCCGCCGCGCTCGAAAAAGCGTCAACATGGGCGTCCAAGGGGCTTGCAACCTTATTGCGAATCTCATTGCGCATCTGTCTGTCAGTTTTGACTGCGCTCCATCTTCATGCTTGGTTCTGGCTTTGCTAGGACCTCGGCCCCGAGTACACCTGGCCAGGATCAAGCCCGAGAGAGGACCCCTGGCCCCCCTCGTCCGCTCCACTGGCCCCCCCCGTCCTGCTTTTTAGCGGCGGCGCTCGCGACGAGGAGAGCGAGCCAGAGGAGAGACGAGGAGGTGGACTAGGGATGAGGATAAGGATCACGGAGGGGGAGGGAGGAGGAGGAGGAGGAGGCGCAGGAGGAGGAGGAGGAGGAGGAGGAGCAGGAAGAGGAGGAGGAGGAGGAGGAGGAGGAGGAGGAGGAGGAGGGAGAGGAGGAGGAGGAGGAGAAGGAGGAGAAGGAGGAGGAGGAGGGAGGAGGAAGAGGAGGAGGAGAAGGAGGAGACTCAGGAGGAGGAGTGAGGGGGGAGGAGGGAGGTGTAGACCCCCGGGGCCCGCGGAAGCCGCTCACCAGACAACGGTCATTCTTTCATAATTAGGGCCACTCTTGCGTGTGGCCGATCCGCCAGCAAGTGCCCGCCGGCTGCAGGAATGCCCTTCCCCCTCTCCACCTTCGCCCTCCGCGCGAGGATGTCGGGCCAGGACCTCCCCGCGGGTGCACACCCGAGCGACTGGATGCTGTGCAAGGGTCTCAGCAGCCCCCGCTCTGTCGATCGTGGCCGCCTTCGCGCGTCGTCGTCATCGTTGTGCGTCGTGGCGGTTGTCTTTTGGAGGGCTTCGGGTGCTTTTATAGTCGGTCTTGAAAGATTTGTTTTGCTGTGTGTGTGTGTGGGGGGGGGGCGCAGGAGCCTTCCAGGCCACGCCAGTATCGCCCAGGACTGACCCCGGCTCTGCAGGGCCAGAGTTGCGGCCCGGATGCCCATGCGTTCAGTGGTCTCAGGAATTTTTGCAGGGAGGACCAGTTATTCTCAGTTTGTGCCCTCACAGTCTGGCATCACAACGTTTAACGGCGCATCGTTGCACATAAGAGGGATTCCCAGCAGACCGGTGATCATGCACTGATATATCGATGCACGCAGATGAACAAAACTTCTGGAACCCCGATTTCAAAGAGAAGTTCGCTCTTTTGTAAGATCCGATTGAAAACGGCATTGGTCTCCGCAGTGGTCCAAGTTGAAGAGTTTGCCGCCATAGTGATAAACATGATGTATGCGAATAAGCACGGCTTCGCGCACTGTGTGCATTTTTTCAAACCTACACATGGTTGAAAGATAGATGGCGCATGTAGCCACAAAGGGAATTCTACCGTGTCTGGTGGGTGCAGACTTCAGGCGATTGAGTACGTGATGCGGCATGTAACACAAAGTGACTTAGTCCTGTGGCTGGATTCAGGCGTCACTGTGCGCAGCGTGGGTACATATTAGCTAGACCACCTTGACTCTGGTGAACGTTGTCTCGGAGAGGAGACTGGCAAGCATTGTTTCAGTGTCAGCTTGGATGTATATTCGTTGGCACTCTTGTCCTTTTACAGACTGGCAAGCGAGCAGCGGTTTTGTGGCCTTACAGAGAGGAATCGGCATACCCAGCAAGCCTGACATGACATCTTTGATGGATCAGTGGTGGCTGAGACGAGATTAGTCCACCGATAGCGGGAACTGATCTTTCGACCAATTCTTTCTCACTGAAGCGCTCAAAGAGTTTCGCGGAAGACAATTCCAATTACGCGCCAACGATTTTTGTTTCGCACACATGTGGGGCATGCGACTGGGTGCCAGACATGAACGTACTTGTTAGTATTACCGTGCTCAAAAGCAACAGATCATGTGATAATATGCGCGACATGCTGACTTACGTCGAAAGCTATGTTTTCGATCTATGTTAACTGAGCGCCTTGCCATTCGCATCGTTTCTTGATGTTTGAAGAAATATCACCTCGGCAGAGCGCAAGACGGAGAAACGGGGGCCTGGGGTGGGGCAGGTGTGAGGGGAGAGGGCGGGAACGACGGTGCAAAGTTCGACGCCTAAGCCGAGCATTGTAATTTCCCGCACGGTTTGCATCTGCCAGCCAGCGGCCTGGGACGTGGGAGGAAAGCGGAGGAGGACAAGAGGGGGGATGAGATGGGAAGGGGGTCGTCCGAGGAGCAGTTCATTGGGCAAGTTTCCTTACGCTGATTTCAGTTCGGTAGCAGGTGCGGGGGGTGACTTGATGCAGCGCGCAGATGGCGCCATCGCGGGGAGCTGCCCAAACCCTGCACGGAACGCTTGTGACTTGAATTGATGCGATGCCCTGTGTCTTTCCCTTCTCCTGCTCGTTTCTCCCTTCCCCAGTGGCTTGGACTCGGTTTGAGGTTGAGTCGTATCGCCTCACTGTGTGCTCCAGGCCTCCGCGTGCAGCTATCCCATGACTGTTGAGTGGATCCGCGCCGATTGTAAACTTGGATTGCCATCGGTCCGATATTGCAATCGCAGGATAATGTGCGTTATGCATTTCTCATTCAAACGAGAAGGACTTGCTCTGATTTCGCGCCCTTGGCGTCCGCTTCTTCTCGCTCTCGTCCTCTCTCTCTCTCTCTTTCTCGCTGACCCTCTTCGTCGGAAGCGCGTCTTGGCAGGCCGCTGTGTCCATGGCTGCCTCGGCCGGAGGGTCTCCCCGCCGTGGCCGCGTCTGTTCCGGGCCCGCTCGATTCGCCGAAGTGGAAAATGAGGAGGTGAGGACTCCAGGGGGGCCGTCTGAGCCCGCTCGCTGCCAGGGCTTGGCCGGTTGCCGAGCGTCAAGAGAAGGGAGGATATCGATACCGCTATAGCAGTGAGCCTTCGCCGGAGGGACGTGCGGGCCCACAGGGGTCCCCCTAGCACTGGCCTGCGCGCTTGGAATTGGGCCCCCGGCGGCCCCCTCGAGCCACGCACCAGAGGTCTCGCTTGCCCAGGATGCTTGCTGCGTGTAGCCGACCCGATACCGCTACCATTTCCTTGCAGGTTGCGCCTCGAAATCCAAGTCAGAACGTCATCGTCATCGTCATGCTCGTCGTCGTCGTCGTCGTAGTCGTCGTCGTCGCCGTCATCATCATCAGCAGCATCAGCATCAGCATCAGCATCATGATCATACCATTCATCATATCATATCCTCATCATGATCATCGTCATTGTCATTGCCATTGCCATCATCTTATCGAGGCCACTGTCGTCCCGGGGGTGCACGGTGTCGATGATGATCATCGTCCCGGGATGACGGTGCAGTTCCACCGCGATCGTCATCATCATCGTCATCATCATCTCGTCGGGTTCGCCTGGTCATCGTCATCGTAATCACCGTCATTGCTTCTAGGGGTGGAGGGGCCTCCGCAGCGTCCATGTTGATCCGATCTTCGATGTCGCTGCCGACCGGTCCGCTCCGATCCGATGTCGATGTTCCGACGGTCTCATGCGACCCGATGTCTACATGTCATGAGGGGAACGGGTCCTGAGGTTTTCCGCCGTTGTCGTGGTCTCGGGGCCCTCCACGGGCCCCGGGATTGTGAGGCAACGAGTCCGGATGAAAAACTCGTCCTGGGGGAAAGCCCCAGGGTCCAGGACCTGTTGCTCTCAGGGCCCGTTTCTCCCATGCTAGTGTCGTGCATCCTGGCGCAACCAATCCGATGCCAGTTCGACTCCGTGCCGATGCAGACACGTTCCGACCCGATCCAACGTATCGTGACATATCGATTCGCATTCGAGTTCGTTCGTCACAATGACTGCGCACTCGATGCCTGCGCTGCACCTTCTTGCGCAGGCCCGAGGCCTGCCTCAGCATAGTCTCAAGTGCTGATCGCGTTGCATCTGCGCCTGCAGGTTCTTGCACGGCAGAGGGCATGGTTTACGGTCGGGGACTTTGGGATGGCGTGCAGCTCCATTGGTTCTGGTCCATCACGCTTCGGCGCGACACGTTGTCGCACGGGGCTAGCTAGCCCCGTGCCAGGACGAGTGTAAATCCGTTCCAGAGCGTTCGGGAACGCTCTCAGAGCTTTCCGGGACGCTCTAAGAAGGCCGCGGCGCCCGAGACATCCCCCAGAGCCGCCAGATCTCAGAGTTTCTCGATTTACCCCTACCCGAATGTATTCTCGTCCTGGCTTCGTCCGACGATGCCGCTACTCTCTGGACCTCTCCTGGAGTGCGTTCTGACCAGGATTTCGAGGCGAATCCAGCTGCGGCGGCGAGGGCCTCCCAGGAGGCCCAAGAATGAGATAACGAGGGAAGGGTCAATGGATACCTGCTCCTCCTCCGACGCCCGACCGTCTTCATTCTGTGCCGACCGCTCCTGCCTCCGAGGCAAAAGCCGGTTCGAGCGGCCGCCCATCGCGCCCACGCACGGCACGCAGTACAACGGCGCCCGCCTGTCGGACACCTGCTTCAAGGCGCCTGCGGCGGCCCGGGCTGCGAGGGCGCGGGGGCCCGGCGCCCGGTGCCGCCAGTCAGAGGAGGAAAGGTACCAGTACCACTGGTCCTTGCCTCGTTTTCGCTTTTCGGGGCCTCCTAGGAGGCCCTCTTCGCCACCGAAGGATGCGCCTCGAAATCCTGGTCAGAACGAGCCCCAGGAGAGGTCTGAGGAGCAGCGGTATCGGTAACTTTTGGTGGTACCCCCAACGAGTGGCACACGGTGCGGTCGGACCTGATCAGTAAGTCGACCCTGTAGGCCCAGACCTCCGCCATGTGAGGCGGAGGTTTTCCGTCGAGGTCGGCCTCTGAGTGTCTTTGGCAGGCCCCTCGGGATGAAAAGGCGGCCCTGGGGAAGGGGTCTAGACTTCCAGGGAGCCCGCATTGAAACATCAAGAAATCGGATGTCCCGGGAATCAGAGGTACATTCTCCGAGGCGGGAATTTATCCATATCCACCGCCTGGAGGGTCAGTTTTCGGACCCTCGGCAGGCGGTGGATATGGACATATTCGGGCCCCCGGGGGCCGAAATATATCTATATCCACCGCCCGCTGGAGCACCAGGGCGTCGGTTCCCAGGCGGTGGATATGGATAAATCCCCGCCTCGCACATTCGATGTTCGTCCGGGGGACCTTGTTTGGGCCCACCTGACGAATCAGTTCGACTGTAGTCCGACTTCACTTCGACTTCAGCTCGACTCAAGCTCGGCTCAAGTTCGACTCAAGTTCGACTCGAGTCGACTGTCGATCGACGCAGCATCGACGCATGAGCGGAGCAATTGGCTCCAGGAAGGCCCCCAGAGCGAACACCTGAGGTACCCTCGTGACCTGCCGCGGCTTGTGCTTTCCTCGTGCCTGGAGCTTTTGGGGTGGTTCGGATGCAACTCCTGGGAGGTCGAATTCTGACTTTGCCCTGGTCCGAAATCCAGCTGAATCCGGCCTAATCTTGCTTAATCGGGCTCAATCCCGCCTGATCCGGCTTATGTCGCGCTTCATCCGCGGCCAAATCCGGCGTAACAGCCCCACCCCAATGGGGCTTACTCCTTCTCAGTTCTTCCGACTACCTCCCAGCAGTTGCCTCCTAAGGGTGGCCCTCGGAAGAATCCTCGCCTCCTCTCGGGCGTCCCCTGCAGTAGGTCCCAACCGCCGTAGTTGGGCGCCCTCGGGCGCAGGGCCCCCAGGGGCCTGCGCCCGGCGTGCTCCCCGAGCTGGGGAGGGGTTTCGTACCAGCTGGGGTCGGAGGCTCGCGCCTCGTGGCTGATGCAGCGGCGATGCGGCTCGATCCGGAGCCCGATTTCCTCCACTCGGAAGACCTGCCGCGCGATGCGGAGCCCGATTTCCTCCACTCGGACGGCGCCGATGCATCGCCGACGTCCCGAAGAAGAAAAAACGCCATAAACAGAAAGTTTTGGCGCTCCGTGCGGATCTCTTGGATACGCGCGGGCCCTCTCCCGGCGGCGCCTCCGGCGCCGCCCCTGGCGCGCTCCGCGCGCCAGGGAGGGGGGTCCTGCGCAGATCCAAGAAACCCGCGCGGAGCACCAACAGTTTAACTGCGCCGATGCATCGGCGATGCATCGCGGCCCTCCGACCCGTTCTGCTCGGACCCCACTCGGGAGACCTCCAGAGGTGCGGGGTGAGGTAGGCACATCGAGTATGGGATCGGCCTGCCAGCAGGTGCCCCACGGAGCTTTCTGTTCCCCCGATAGCCCAGGGACCCACAGAAGATTTAGGGCACCTCAGGGCCCACAGACGTCGACGAGGAATGTGCCCTAAGACTTCTTATAGCAAGAGTGTCTATTTTGCAGAGGGCCCGAGCGCCGACCCAAGAGGTCCCGCGCAGACCTCCGAAGGTTTTTGTGCTCACTCCGTCTGGTGCGCTTCCAGGTCGGGCAGGCTGGCGCCGCCTCGACATGGCGGGGGTGCCGGCGCCGGCTGAGCGAAGGCTGAGCGTCCTCTCCACGGCGGCCCGCGAGTGTGCCCAGGACCAGCAGGAGAAGGACCCGCGCCGCGAGATGCACGCGAAAGATAGGGTCGAGAGCCCGTGGGGGCACCTCCGAGGGACGAGGCCACTCAACGCTGAACGGCTCACGCGGCGTCAGGCACCAGAGCCGACGTCGTGGTCACGGCAAGCATCGATGCCAGAGGCCTCTGGAGTCTTCCAGGGGCCCATGAGGCAACCGCTCCGGAAACCGTGGGCGTCAGATCCAAGGATTGCCTGCTGCTGGGACGCCCTCTTGAGAAGCCGCAGGTGCACAGGGAGGAAGAGGCATCGCCGCATGCCCCTGTCAGGTTGCCCAGACCCCCGACGTCGTGATTTGTGCATAATGTCGATCTCCCAGAGGTGTCCACCCATTCCCAGGACCGGTTCTGCATCCCGAGGCGTTTTTATGTGGACGGTCCCGGGGCCCGGCAGGGGCCCCCCGAGGTCGACCACAGCGAAAGAACTCCCGCCGCGATGTTTTTGGTCCATGCCTCGAGGGGGGGTCGGGGCTGCCTGGCCTCGGTCCCTCGGTCCTCCTCCCGGCAGGACCCGCGTGGCGCCGCCCGTGCCTACTCCGCGCCCGGGCTCCGACTCGACTGCCGAGCGCGCCGAGGATCGAGCCAGCCCTCTGCGGCTGCCGGATCGGGGGGGCTCTGTCTCAGGGGGCCGCTCCCCCGCCGGGGCCCTCGTCCCCCGGGCCCCCGCTCCCAGACGTCCGGCGTCTCGAGAGAGTCGAGGCCTTGGTCCGTCACAGCTTTCGACCTCTCAGGGCCCTTACCAGTCCTCGGGACTGTCAGGACGCGTCTCGGGATGAGAAACCGGTCCCGGGGGAGTGGTCGAGAGCACGGGGCCCGAGTCGCGAAGAAATCGGGACGCCGGATGTTTGGTCCTTTTGAGGGTGCAGTGGGGACACAGAGTGAGAAGCTGGGTTGCCAACGTGTGCCCCACCACCGGGGCAAACGAGAAGCCTCCAGGTCCCAGAAGGACGACAAACCGCCAGGGAGGGCCGCCGTTGTCGATCCGACGCGCTGCGAACAAAAGCTGCAACGTCGCG
>CAUYUJ010014727.1:946576-994076 GCA_963575745.1 Prorocentrum cordatum | reverse complement strand
GCTACGACTATTCAACGGAACTATCACGCCGACGATTTTATACGGTTGCGAAGCTTGGACCCTCACGACTGAGCTGGCAAATCGATTTGCGACGAACGCGAAGGCAGATGCTACGCATGATCGTACGAGTACCGAGACGTACCGCAGCAGCTGCGAGCCCACATCAGTCATCACATCCAACTCAGACCAATACCAGCGACCAACACGACGGCAGCCACCAGTACGACGACGACAACACGGACGAGGGCGATAGCACGACGTCAGGCCGCACGCCCACCACACTACCGACGCACGACGACGACACAACGCCAGAATCTCTGGAGCCATGTGTACAACGGATCAAGCGTGCTACTCACGATGCAGAGGCCGCAATTGAGCGGTTACGAATCAAGCGTGGTGCTTCTATTGTGAAGGAACGGAAATTGAAGTGGGTACAAAAACCGAGAACGACAGACGATGAGGAATGGATCCGGCAGGTGATCCAATGGACGCCGCAACATGACCCAGCATATCATGCAAACTAATGCAAAGCGGAGGCCTGGCCGCCCGAAAACCAGAAAGATCGACGACGTCCGAAGCCATGCAGAGAGCCATATGGGTAATGGGTCTATGAGTATCAGAGATATATTCGATGTTGCCACAACAGACCTCTGGAATAACATCGGGCAAGATTTCTGATGCGGCCTCCTTATCCGACTCTCCGTCGCTCTGGCGCCGCACCCACAGCACCCCACACGGTCCTCTGACATCCGACTCCAGCTCTCGACTCTCCCATTCCGCTACGACTCCTACCTCTGAGCGGCCAGCTCATTCTGTCTTGGCGCCTCGGCGCCCACCCGCTGCACCTGCGTAGGTGCCTTCAGTGCGGGACTCTCCTCTTCGTCTTCCTCCTTCTCCTCTTGCTCCTCCTCCTCCTCCTCCTCCCCTTCCCCCTTCCCTCCTCCTCCTCCTCCTCCTCCTCCTCCTCCTCCTCCTCCTCCTCCTCCTCTCGCCCTGGAGGGGCCCCCCAAGAGTGGGGGTCGGGCCTGTGTGCCCCCTGGTGCAGGCGGGGAGCACCGGGCCTTCAGGGCACAAGCCCCCGCACCTGGGGACGGCCGCCATAAGCGCGGCCTTCCTTCCCCAGGGGGGTCGCCAGGTCCCGTGGCCTCCCCCAGGGCGGTGCAGGGTTCCCACCCTGCACTCGCCGCCCTGGGGCGGGACCGGCGGCTCGTCCCGTCGTTGTCGCTCGTTCGTGTCGTGTCGTTCGTGTCGCGTCGTTCGTTTCGTCCCCCTGTCGTGTCGTGTCGTGTCGTGTCGGGGTCCCGGGGTCCGAAAAGCGGCCACCCATGGAGTGGGTGGTGGGTAGGGTTGGCGCGGAGCACGTGCTCCTGCGCCCCCTACCCCGACCAGGGAGCGCGGAGCACGGTCTCCTGCGCTCCCTGGTCGCGCTTCGGTTGCGCCACGGGGGCACGGCCCCGACCGTGGCGCGGCCGTTTTTCTCGCTGGCACTCGCCACGCCAGCGGAGTCATGTGGCTGTTCATGGGTTGACCCTAAAAAAAAAAGAAATCCTCCTCCTCCTCTCACTCCTTTTCGAAACTGAGCGCGGGGCAGGCGGAGCAACACGGCCCGTGAAGGTAGGCCGGGTCACATGAGGAGGCGCGGGGATCGCCGCGCTTCGCCTGCCACGGCCCTGTTCCTAGGGCAGCCCGTTGGGCAGCTCCTCGCGGGAGGCGATGTGGAGTCCAGCGCGCTTTCGAGCGGCTTGTCAGGCAGCCTGGCATGTCCCACCCCGGCCCAGGGGCTGGTGCTGCGCCGCTCGAGGCGCAGCTCCGCGCATGAGGCGGGGGGGGGGAGGGGGAGGCACTCTCGGCCTAGCCCGTCCAGCTAGCTCTCCAGCCAGTCCTCCAGGGTCGCCAAGATCCGGCATCGAAGGATCCGCGCTGTCGGAACGCCCCCATCGTCGAGGGTTGACCGATCCACGCGGTGCGTACCGGAAGCCGGCGTAACGATCGCCACGATAACGGACCCGCCGCAGGTGACCTAAGCCCCCCACACCCACGACGTCGTGATGTTCCGCCGCGTGGGCCCACAGAGGTCAGCACCCCTTTTGGGGGACATGTTTTCCATACCGAGCCGTTTTTCGACTGTCCTTGGGCCTGGTGAGGGCCCCGAGAGTCCGAGTCAGCCAGCAGGTAACGGGGTTCAGCGCCAACGGGGCTCAGCTTGAGCGCAAGATCTTGCACCACCACCATTGCGCCGAGCATCCAGCAGGACGCGTGGGCAGAACAGACGAACGTGGACCGACTGTGAAGCAACCAATACAAACGTATCACGACTGCGACACACATCAAAAGGGTTGCGACAGTGGAGACCGAGTGGAAAGCACCAACCGCAGAGATACAATGAACGCTACATGTATGGGGGTCGAGGTAAGGAGGGCAGCGATATGGTCTCATACCGTGTACTGAGGACGCCCATTGCTGCCTAGGCCTGCAACGGCGTCGATGAAGAGCCCAGTACTTTGGTAATCCATCCTATTCGCATACATTTTGTCTCACGAGCGAATTATGGCCACGTGTGGAACTCTGAAATTAAGTGTTTCTAGCCTGTCCAGAAGGACGGCGTATAGAGGGTTGCCGCCCGCTCTCTTCAAGATGTCTGCGATGCCAGTTCTTGAACTAATTGAAGGGGTGCGCCAAGAATGCGCCGTAAGCACCTGCAGTGGAAAACGTCAGCGCGTCAAGCCGCGCTCTGTCTGCGTTAATTAGCCAAACTAGGTCCATGGAGTACAGTGGACTGCTCACCACGCAACCAATGTAAATGGTTCGTTCTTGCAGCTTTCTCGACGAGGCGTGAACCCAAGGCTTGCGCAGTTGATTGAAAGCCTTCGTAGATTCCTACAGGCTTCGTGTCAATTAAGTGTCAACTTCCCATCGCATGTGATAGGTCAATAGCTTCCCAACCATTTGATCGCGCCGCCGCTTGGTCGTAATATCATGTTGTCAGTCGGAATGTGTATTTGTAATGTGTTGCCACATTTCAATGCCAATACGTATGTCCTTCATTTACCTATCGCGCACCGCAGGTCCTGCAATATTTGCTTGCGTCGCGACATGAGAAGCGCACCGCCAGCGTATAAGAGATCGCGCGGCACCACGTATGCCAGACGTTTTTCACCTGGCCTACGCATCAAGCAACGCCACGCCCTGGCGGATGATGAATACACGCGGGGAGAGGGGGCCGAGCAATATTTGGTCTGAGCCTGGTTCGGGAGCCGGGCACTGGAGGTGGCCTGGCATATGTGTTGAACCGGGTCCGGGAAGCTCCCCAACAAACCGTAGTGCAGTTGTGTCTTCAAGTGAGCGACAAAAGAGAACGGGTTCGTCTTCACCGACATTGGCGCGTAAGCTGCTCGTGTAAGGTCGCCCGTGAGCGCCCCTGTTTTCATTGTGGCGTGCCGCGCTGGCGGTCTGCGTGAGCCCATGGCGCAAGGTCGCTGTGTCTTTTCTTGTGATTGGACCCGTTTCCTTGCGTCGCTCAGTTGGCCGAGCCAGGTTGGCGCTTTGCAGGTCAGTCAATCACCGCCCACCAAACCACCCCAACCAAACCCGAAGGCCCCAATTTGCCCTCCATTTCCAGTTGGGGGGGGTCGGGGAACGTTGAGAAAACACACATGAAGCTCGTACCCCCCCCAACCCGAAATTCGGGTCTTCGGGTTGGGTTGGGGTGGTTTGGTAGGTAGTCAGTCAACGCCCGACCGAGAATCGCCAGGTTTTCTGGACGTGATTTTTGTCACGCCGCAAGGGGGTCTGGTCGGCATCACCCCAACGTGTTCATGCTATTCATGCTATGTGTGCGTCGGCCCCGGCGGGGTGACGGGCGCGTTCGGAAATCTCGTAGTGCATGCTTGGTGGCGGGCGCTCTCTGGCCGCAACGTCTGGGCAGCGATGTGCTATCACATATGTTTGCACCGTATATGTCCTATTCGGGCGCGCGCCTCCACGCGGTGGCGCCCATCATTCGTATGTCCTCGTGCCCGATCGCCCCGCTGGCCAGGAGGGCCGCCCGTCCCCGCGGACCAGCGGTCCCAGCAGTTCGGGAGCAAGGCTCGGGCGGGTGGCACTGGGGGGGGGACCTAAATGGCGGGCGAGGAGGACAGCTCTCAAGACGCCCTTTAGGGCACCTTCTGGGGCCAGCAGGGGCCCTCAGGGGCCCCTTCAGGGCCTCGTCCTCCACCCTCCAGGTAGGCCCCCCCCTCACCACCCACCCGACAGGCGCGAGCTTTCATCCCTGGGGCCGACGACTGCGCCCAGCAGAAGGCCGTGCGCCCCGCCCTCTTGGCCGCGCCTCGACCCATCAGGAAGACAACCAGCTGGTTGGGAGGATCGGTCTGGGAGAAGTGGTCAGATCGTCCGTATTCTCGTGTATTTGTTGAATATGCATATTGTGCAGTAGTATTTTGTACCTTCCCAACCTCTGTTTCGCAACGCAAGCCATCTGGCGTCTCGTAAAAATCGAGACTGCGGTTTTTCATAGTTTTCGGGATCTCGTGGCATTTCCCGGCCTCGGGGCCTTCAAAAAACAACTCGGGATGAAAAGGTGGTTTTGGGGGGGATCGGCTCAGATGGGAACGCATCGACCCCCACATCACATCGCCCATCCATCCCGAGGGACTGATAGCGAAAGCGCGCCAGTGGATGGCCCTGAATACACTAAGGGGGGGGGGCGCAGAACCCCCCCCCTCCCCCCCTTCAAACGGGGGGTGAGATTTTCGACCCCCCCCTCCCGCCCTTAAGGGGGGGGGATCCGACCCCCCCCTCTCCCTGGAAGGGGGGGGGGTTCTGGACCCCCCCCTCCCCCCCTTGGCGCTGAAAGAGGGGGGTGGGGGTCGACCCCCCCCCTCCCCCCTTTGCGCCGAACAGGGGGCTGGGGAGGGGGCCTCTCGGGTAGTGAGTAGAGAGTAGAGTGTTTTGAATAGCGACTGGTGAGTAGTGGTTATTTGATAGTGAGTAGTGCGTAGGTGAGTAGTGAGTAGTAAATAGTGGGTAATGGGTAGGGGTAGTAGTGAGTAGCGCGTAGAGATTACTGAGTAGTGAGTAGTACATAGTGGGTAGTGAGTAGCGGGAAGGAGGTAGTGAGTAAGGAATTGTGGGTACTAAGTAGTGAGGAGTGAGTGGTGTGTAGTGAGTAGTGTATAGTGAGTAGCAAGCAGGGAGTAGGGGTGAGGGAGTAGACAGTAGCGAATAGCGAGGAGTGAGTAGTGAGTATTGAGTAGTGCGCAGTGAGTAGAGAGTAGTGAGCAGTGAGTGGCGAGTAGCAAGTAGCGAGTAACGAGTAGGGAGTAGCGAGTAGGGGGTAGCGAGTAGTGAGTAGTGAGTAGCGAGTAGGGCGCTGTGAGTAGTGAGTAGTGAGGAGGGAGTAGTCAGGAATCAGTGGTGAGTAGTGAGTAGTGAGTAGTGCGTAGCGAGTAGAGAGTAGCGAGTAGTGAGTAGTGAGTTGTGAGTTGTGAGTACTGAGTAGGGAGTAGTGCGTATTGAGTAGTGAGTCCTGAGAAGCGAGAAGTGGGTAGCCGGTAGTGAGTAGGGAGTAGCGAGTAGAAGTTCGTGAGTCGTGAGTAGTGAGTAGTGAGTAGTGAGTAGCGACTTGCGACTAGTGGCTAGCGAGTAGGGAGTAGGGAGTAGTGAGTAGTGCGTAGTGGGTAGTGAATATGTCCCATCGGGTAGCGAGTAGCGGATATTGAGTAGTGAGTTTTGGGCAGTGCGTAGTGAGTAGTGAATTGTGATTTCTCAGTAGTAAGTAGTGGGTAGTGAGTAGTGCTTAGTGAGTAGTGAGTAGTGGGCAGTGAGTAGTGGGCAGTGAGTAGTGAGTATTGAGTACTGGGTAGTGAGTAGTGAGTAGAGAGTTGGGAGTAGTGAGTAGTGGGTAGGAAGTAGCGAGTAGTGAGTAGTGGGACCGTAGTGAGTAGTGAGCAGTGGGTAGTGAGTAGTGCGTATTGGGTAGCGAGTAGGGCGTAGGGAGTAGCGAGTAATGAGTAGTGAGTAGTGAGTATTGTGTAGGGAGTAGCGAGTCGCGAGTAGTGGATAGTGAGTGGTGAGTTATGGGCAGTGAGTAGTGAGTAGTGAGTAGTGAGTAGTGGATAGCGGTTAGTAGGTAGTGAGTAGTGATTCGTGATTAGCGAGTAGTGAGTAGTGAGTTGTGTTCAGTGAGTAGTGAGTATTGTGTAGCGAGTAGTGAGTGGTGGGTAGGGAGTAGGGAGTAGGGAGTAGTGCGTCGTGGGTAGTGAGTCGTGGGTAGTGAGTAGTGAGTAGTGAGTAGTGAGAAGTGAGTAGTGAGTAGCGAGTAGTGAATTGTGGGTAGTGGGTAGTGCGTAATGAGTAGTGAGTACTGTTTGGGGCTAGGGTTTGGGTTTGGGGTTAGGGTTAGGGGTTAGGGCAAGGGTGAGGATTAGTGTTCGGGGTGGTAGGGGTCGGGTTCCGGAGACCGGGGGCGCCGTGGCGAAAAGGGGGAGGGGGGGGGGAATTCGAATTTGGCGGCCAAAGGGGGGGGGGGGGGGGGTGGGGGGTTCCCCGACGACGGACCGGGAAAGGGGGGAGGGGGGGGGGTCCCGACGACGGATCGGGAAAGGGGGGGAGGGGGGGGGAGGGTTCCCCGACGACGGATCGGGGAAAGGGGGGGGGCGCGGGGGGGTCCCCTTGGGGTCATCTAGCGGCGCGCCCTCATTGATAGCCCACCCCGCCAAGGAGCGTCCGATCTATCGAAAGCCAATCGCCGATTTCTCGGCGATGTATCACCGATTCCAGGTCGATGTTCGCCGCTGAGCGGGCCCTCCCCCATGACGTTGCCCCACCCCATACGTAGGCTTCGGACCCAGGCCCCCGTCGTGTCGTGGAAAATGACTGCGGCAGGTTTTGGGCCGTTGTCGGCCCCTCCAGGACTCTTAGATTGAGCCCCCCACGGCCGCAGGTGAAGGGGTCCAGGTCGGGGCCTACGTGACGGGGGTCAGCCAATCCCCTCTGGCTGAGCCGGGTTTGGGGGTCACGTGGGGCAGATTCTACTCTTCCGCCCTCCGCTGACCCGGTTTCGGCAGCTGCTAAGCGGCCGGCCGGGCTTCGTGACAGGGCCCTGGCCGACCTGGGTTTGTGATGACCTGGGCCAGTGCGTCCAGGACGAGGCCTCCCGAGGTCCGCGCTGTCCAGACACCACGGCGTCGGGAACCTGGGAACACCAGACCCAACATATGTGGAAGCTTCTCCGCCAGACTCTCTCGCCGCACCTCTCGGCGGCGCGCCAGTCCCTTCGGCGCGCGTCGCGCGTGCCAGGGAGGGTGAGTGGTGCGCCCGTCAGGGAGTGTTGCCGTCCGCGTGCGTCCAGTCGCCGCGAGGCAAGAGGCTGGCCCTGGGGAAGCGGCTCCTATCATCCCGAGTCGTTCTCTGACGGCCCCACGGGGCCCGTGGAAGGCCCCCCACGGGGGCGCGGACACGGCGCAACACGTCCAGGGATCCGGGCCTCCCAGATGGGGCCGGGATGCCCCATCTGCGGGCCCTCCCAGACGGGGCCTCCACGGGCCCCCGATGCATCGGCGATGCGGCCCGATGTGGAGCCCGAGGTCAGCAGAAGCCCGACAGGACCTTTTCCTCTAGGACCCTGCTCAAAGGACCCTGTTCAAGACGGTTGCTGGGGCCGCGTCTGGCCCACCTTCGTTCTGCCCTTCGGCTGCTCTTCATGCCGATCCCCGCGATCCCCTCTTCTGCTAGGAGGCCTAGCTCTTTCCTCAGTCGCGCCTGCGCCATGCGGGTGGCGACGGGGCCCAACCTGCGCCAGCGTTGCCCCGCCACGTGCCCTGCACGTGGCGGTCGTGCCAAGTTCACGACACCCCGCGAGTGTTAGCGCGATCGCTGCAATGAGTGCAGTCAATCGTTGCGTGATATACTACTCTGAACCAGACCTCTGGGTCGGCTTTGGAGGTCGCCGCGGCGATCGCGGCGGCCGCAAACCGGGGCAGTATTTTTGCCAAGGAACGGTGCGCCCCTTCCTATGACGCTCCGCGATGTAGAAGCGGCCCATGGCTGGCAATCTATCGACAGAGAGCTGTCATTGTGTGACGAATCTGGGCAGCCATGCTTTTGTTTCATTGAGGGTCGATGATTGCGCAACCAGCCAAGAAGGTGGACCAAGTACCACTTTGGGCTCGGGGGGACCTCCCATGTTCGGACCGCTCCCTGGATCCATGTCGGGGATCCTCCTCGTGGCTGGGCCTCGCCGAACCAAAACATCAGAAGCATGGAGAACAGAAGCATCCCGGCCGGGGCTCGCCGTGGCCAGAAACGCTCCGTCTGTTCCTCGCTCTGCGTTCCTTGTGGCAGCGCGGTGGCTGTGTGAGCGGGTCTCTGATCTGAGGACCGTTACGTTTCCGAGGAGGAGCCATGGGGGCGAGGGGGAGGAGGGGGAGGAGGATAGCCGCTACCTCCATCCATCTATCTATCTTCCCTTCTTTCCCCGACTTTCTTTGCAGAAGGCTCAGAAGTGGCACTGGAAAGTCATAACACAATGCAGCACCCTCACTGTGCCTCGGCTTTATCACAACCGTTGGGGATGACAGCGTTGTTTTGGGTTACACCCTCCTCCTGTCATTATTGACACGTCGCTCATCTCCACAAGCCCATCAAAAAACGATGCCCAGGCGATACGCCCTGACCAGAACAGTATAGCAGCATGCATTCAACAATGAGCCCTCTGCATCTTAGCTCTTCTTTTCTTTCGGGGGAGGAGGGACCAGGAATAGGAGAAAGTGGTGGAGGCGGGAGGATCAGGATGAGGAAGAGGCGGAGGATGATTATAAGGTGGGTGAGCAAGAACAATCTTATGACTTTGTTGGAGCACGTCCCCAATAAATTGCAGGTGAACCTTTAAATGAGAGGGATGTGGAGGATGGGGATGATCAGGAGAACGAGGAGGAGGAGGAAGGACGCGGATGAGGAAGAGGCGGAGGGGAAAAGGACATCGACGATTACGACAGGGGAAATGCTTTGCAGAGATGCTCTGCAGGGGTCTTTGCAGGGGCGCTTCGCTCATCAAACAGCGCGGTGGCTCCATACGGTCCTGCCCGGTGAAAAGCCGCGGCGGGTGCGGGCGGGGTGTTGGAGCAGTGGAGCACTGTGGGGTACGGTCGGGATGTAATGCTTATCGTATCGCTCCGCTGGTTCTACCCTACCACGCTTCGACGTGACACGCGAACCGCGTCCCAGTCACCAGGCGTCAACGTCACAAGCCTTTCCTGGCCTTCCGCTTGCAGGGCATAGTGTGTTGTCGGGGCTGCTGCTGCGACACGTTAAGCAAAAACAGAAGTTCCTGACCGTAAGGGAAACGCTCTACCACCACTTGGGGGTGGTGCTACGCGGTGGGCCGATGTGCGGGGGCTGCGGGCGTGCAAGGTGCCGCCGCGAGGGTAGCGGGAGAGGTGGTGCGCTCACTGCCACCACTTCTGACCGCGCCTTTGCGAATTCACCCTTCATGTGGTGGTGGTGGTGGTGGTGGTGGTGGTGGTGGTGGTGGTGGTGGTGGTGGTGTGCTTCGCCGCTCTTTTTTTAGCGGCGCTCGGAGAGCTCAGAACGCTTCTCGGGAGGCCGAAGTCCTCCTGAGCCCTCTGAGAAGGCCCGCCCCCTTCTGCCCTCCCCCTGGGCGCGCCGCCGATCTTGCCCCCGGTGTGGCAAGGCCGAGGAAGCAGAGAAGGGCCTGGCCGCAGCCTCGTCGTCTCCTGGCCGGACTCGCCCACCTGGCCTCAGCGATGCTCGGACGCTTGTCCGCAGTGGTGGTCGTCCCTGACTTCGAGTCCGCCGTACTTTGGTCGATTCGTCGACTTACAAGTGTGTCGGACATGCACCCTGAGCGATGCGACAAAGTAGGGCGGAAACTGCCGCCCCGGCACAGTTGGGCGGATATTTCTGCAGAGCCATGGCGGAAACAGCGGAGGCAACGTCGGGCGGACACCGATGCCAGAGGAGCTGGTTGAGAAGATGGGGCGGGCACTCCCACCCTGCCTGCGAAACCGCCCAGCGCACGGATCGGGGGTCGGGAGTTCGTTCGTTCGTCCGCTGCCTCGGAGGGGGCGCGCCCCGTGGCTTCAGTGGGGCGCGAAGCGGGCGCAGCCCGTGGCTCGACCAGGGCGCGCCCCGCGCTCCCCCCCCCCCCCCGCGCGCGCGCCCTTGGGCGCCCCTCCATCGACCTCGGCGCGCGCGGCGGCCAGCCGAGACGTCCGACGATGCGCGTTGTTTGTTGTTGCGTGTTTCCATGCGCGGCCCCGCGCAGAGCTCCCTGACCCCTTCCCCGGGGCCTGCATTTTGCCCCGAGTGCATTTTGTGTTGTTCGAGAGACTGGTGCCATGTCGCCAGCCCCCAGACGACAAAGACAGCTTTTCACGATCGCGGGAGACATCTGGACCATCTTGGCTGGCACGGGCGGTTTTCGAGAGCCTCTGCAGGGCCTTTTGGGGTCTCTCGGCCCTCACGCGCTCTTCTACATTCCCCCAGCTTGGTTAATCGACACTTATCTTATCCCCTAGCGATAGAACGGGCGTGACCGGGCGGAGGGTGGGAGGGGGCAGGGAACGCCACGATTCGCACCGGGACGGTTTCTGAATGCGCAGGGATGGCGAATTCCCTGACGGCGCCGGCGCGAAGCGTGACGTGACCAGTGACCACGGGGGGAGGGTGGTGCGGGGTCCGTGACGGGCGCGATCGCGAGCAATAGTAATAATACTCTGCCCAGACAGATCACGGAGGCCGAAATCGAGGAAATCGCCTGGATGGGAAAAAGTCAGATCGTCGGAAGTCTGGGGGACTTGGCCGGCGACTCTTAAGAGGGCGCCTTCGCCGGAGTGGCCTGCGGTGCGTGGCTTCCGGAGGGCGCGGGGGGCTCAGCCCAAGCACGCAGGCCGCCTCCGTCGCACCTCACGCAGCGATCGACAGGCCGCGCACCAAAGGCCACTCTCTCGCCCTGGGTCGCTCTCGCGCGTTCGGTAGCTTTGCGCCGCGTTGGTGCGGCGGCGACCCCAGCGCGGGCGTTCAAGGTCAAGAATCGGCCGATGACGAGCGGTCTGCGCCACCGGAGAGCCGCGATCGTTCAAGGCTGAACGGTTCACGCGGCATCAGAAACGAACGGCCGCGACATCACGACGCGAACCAGCCGTCAAGGGCAACGATGGGGGGACAGGCATAGGGGGGATGCATGGAGCCCCAATCGCCCATTGATCGCCGATTCGGGATCTGATAGCCGCACCCCGCCCAGGAACATGCGGCTTTGCTATCGGGGGCCTGTGGCCGATCCATCGACGATGCATCGCCGATTCCAGGTCTGTGTTCACACCCCCCCTACGCCGCCCCCCCCCCCTCCGCCGTTGTCCCTCAAGCCGTGTAGCCGTGGTTGGGCGCTGCGGCGCGCGCGCCGCGGACAGCCGCGCCGCGATGCGCGCCGCGGCGGCCGGCCTCGCCGCGCGCTCGCCTCGCGGGTGCCCCGCCCGCGGTGCCCGCGCGAGGCCCGCGGGCACGGCGTGCGCGGCGGTGTTCCACGGGCCCGGGCGCCCGTTCGAGCTGCAGGAGGCCCTCGCGCCAGGGAGCTCTCTGCTGCCCTGGGATCCCGACGGGAGGTGCTGCGGCATCTTCAGCCTCTCGGGGGCCCTTCCCGGGCCGCGGGGCGGGCAAAGGACGACTCAGGATGAATAGCGGGTCCCGGGGATGGGTCGAGTCCTCTGGGGGTCGACGTCATGGAGAATTCACGACGTCTGGGGCCTGGGCCTGGCGTTTCAATTTTTCTGTGTTGGGCATTTTCGCCCGTTCATGGGCCCGCGGCCCTCGCCAATCGCTCCAGCTTGAAAAATTCAGCAGAACGATGGGTTTCGGGGTCTGGCCGTGATTTATCCCGATGCTGAAATTGTTCCTCGTCGTCGGATCTCAGGGTCGTAATTATCCCAGACCCCCTCGCGCCGTGAAAGCGAACAGAGATGCGACTGAAGGTTTGCGATGTTCGGCCTCGCGGGGCCCTGGCCGGGCCCTGGGGGTCGTCAGAGAACGGCCCGGGTGAGCAGCCAGTCTTCAGGGAAAGGGTCCCAAACCTTTAAGAGGCCCACGCTTTGAAGAAGTCACGACGTCGGGGATGTGGGATCTGTGTCCGCCGATTCGGAGGCATGCCTCCAGGGATCTCGCGGATCTGCGACCACGGGCGGACCTTGCTCACCCTGGCGGGTCCAGTCGACCTGGGGGTCTCGGACGCCCCGCTGGGGCTCCCCTGGCTGCGGAACATCTCTCGAGCTCCGAGCCCCCGGCCGGCAATTCAGGAACCCGACCTGCAGGGGCAGGGCTCCCCTCGGCCGCCCGCGGGGGCGCGGAGCTAGTCGCGCCTCGCGCGTCGTGGCCCGGGCCGGAGTGGCTGCCCTTCACCAAAGGGGGCGGCGCGAGGGCGCGAGGATCATCGCGCACCGCGGGGTGCGATGCGCAGAGGCAGGCGACCGAGGTGCACGCGTGGTCGCCCGGTGGAGCGTTGGGTGCGGGCGCGTTCCCGCTTCCCGAGGGCGGGAGGTGTCCGCACGTGTCCGTAGCTCAGCGCCCCACGAGATCCATGGGTTGCACGTCTCCGGGCGGGTGGGCATGGCTGAGCCCCCAGCGTGGGGAGGTTCCGCTGCCCAGCAGGCTACGGCCCAACGAGCTGCTGGCGCGCCTGGGGGAGAAAAAGACATGCCGACACCCGGAACACAGAAAAGCATCCTGCTTCCTCCTCGTCGTCCTCCTTTTCTCTCCTCTGCCTCACACATAACACCGCTCCCCTCGCCTTGTTCGCCTTCTTAGGCCTCCTCGGGCGCCCTCCCCTCGGCGGCCGCATCCGCCTCGGCATTCCGAGCCCAGACGCACCCGCGCCCAGGCCGGGGCCAGGCGGGGCCAGGACGAGGATAAATCCGCTCCAGATCGTTCCGGGACGCTCTCAGAGCGTTCTGAGAAGGTTATTCTCGCCCGATGATGTCCTCGTCCTGGCCTCGTCTTACGGGGAGCGGCAGCATGGGGCGTGGGGTAGGCGCAGGTGATAGGAAGTCGGCTGCCAGCAAGTGCCCCACAGATATAAGATATGTCTCGATGCCCGATAGCTTCAGAAGTCCACGGAAGCTCCAGTAAGCGGCCGATTTCCCACCGCCGCTACCATAGGTAGGAGAGGGAGGGGGAGGAGGAGGAGGAGGAGGAGGAGGAGGAGGAGGAGGAGGAGGCGGAGGAGGAGGAGGACCTCCACATGCCCCGTCCTACCTATGGTAGCGGTGGTGGACAATTATTGGCCCATCTTCTGGCGCACCTCAGGGCCCTCAATGATACCGTGAGCGAGGAACATGTCGTCTCCGCAGCCTCGCGGGCGAGGCCCTGGGGCCGCGATCTGGCGAATACGGGGCGTTTTTCATTGCAGATGCCCCGGACGAACATGTCTGTGCCACCGCGTATCCGTGGGATTGCGCCCTGGAGTCAAGACCGCCAGGGCGGGGATAAGGATATGTTCGCCGGTCGTGAAGATAGAGGAAGAGTGTACCCCGAGATTTCTCGTAGCAGTCAGATGCTGATGTGTTTGATTTACGCCTGGCCAGGAGTCGCCAGGACGAGGGGGTGACTTGCTTTTTCGAGTTTCGGAGCCCTGTGCTCGGTCCTCGGTGGGGGAACTGCATACTACCCACTGTGGGACCACGCTCTGCGGCGTGACAGCGAGGCGCGCGTAACTTGTCAGCTCTCGAGTGTAGCGCACGCACTGACCACCTGCTGGTGAACCTTTCACGAAGTGGCCCTCCGTGCCGCCGAATGAGAAACCAACCTCTAATCGCGTGTGCCCGCTGCAGTCTCTCGTCGTCCTCGCAGGTGCGCCTCGAGGTCGCCTCCATCTGCGGCAGTGACCTCCGGGCCGTCGCCGGCCGGGCAGAGGAGCCAGCGCCGCTCGTGCTGGGGCGGGAGGGCGTCGGCACCATCGAGGCGATGGGCCCCGAGGGCATCACGAGGGGGTCCCCCGGGGGGAACGAATCAGAAACGAGTTCTTGGCATCATCCAGCTCTTCGAGTCGAGCGGTTTCGCAGAGTTTCGGGCCCCAGGGCCCTCTCGGAGCGATCCAGCTCAAGAAGTGCCGCAGAAAGCTGGGCTCTGCGGCTCTGGTCGTGATCTGTCACGATGTTGCAAGTTCTGGAAGGAAGAGAACGGAAAGAGGAAGTCAGCAGAGGAAAGGGTTCCGATGCCGCCCTTGCCTCGTTGTCGCCACTTTGGGCCTCATGTGAGGCCTTAGTGTCCACGACAGAAATCGCCCAGAAATTCTGAACAGAACCCCACCCCCTCGGGAGATGTCCGTGGAGTAGCCGTATTGTGATCGTTCTTTTAATACCCCTGGGGGCAACGCGTGTGTTACCCCCCCAGACCGCCCCCCCCGCTTGCAAACTGGGCACAAGCGTGAATCCCTGCAGCTTCCAAAAGACATTGTAAAGAGTACGCAGGCGCTCCAGCACACGCAGGCATCGACGTACACGCAGGGCCAGTGCACTGCAGTGTACACGAGCACTGTGGTGCACGCAGGCACTGTGGCGTACGCGTACGTTGCGGTGCGCATGGCTACTTGTAGTGTGCACTGGCGTTGCGGTGTTCACAGGCGTTGTGATGCACGGAAGCACTGTGGTGTACACAGGCGCTGTGGTGCACGCGGCTGCTGTGGTGTACACAGGCATTGTGGTGTACGCAAGCGTTGCAGTGCAGCAGAACCATATCAGAGTAGGAGGGGCAGGACGATGAGGAGGAGGCGGAGGGGAGTAGGAGGTGGGAAGGTGGAGGGAGCCAGATAACACCATAATCACAGCTTGGTGGCCCCATGTAGGGGGGAGGCCTACGGGCCCTCGTTGTCGTCCGTTGTTGCCAGTGGCCGCAGACAGTTCGATGGCGCAGAGAAGGGGCGGCGGCGACCCCAGCGCGGGCGTTCTATGATGCGACGCGCCAGGGGGGGCCTTTCGGGTCCAGGATTCTCAGAAACGAACCCGCGTTGCGAAACCATGGTTCACTATTGGGCCGAGAGCTTCCGGTTGCGCAGTTCGATCAAGATTGAACCATCCAAGCGGTGCTAGAAACCAACTTCCAAGGCGTCACGACACGGACCTACCGTACAGCCGAGGCCCCAAGTCCGCCTTTTTTCCCCCACCTCCAGCATCCCTTTGCTTCCTCTCCCGCAGGCTCCCAATTCCCCCCGCCACTCTCAACCTCTTCCCACGTCCTCCCGAGTTCTCCCAGCTCCCGCGTCCTCCCAAGTCCTGCCACCTCCCACATCCTCCCATCTCCTCCCACCTCCCCTCCCGAGTCCTCCATATTCTTCTACCTCCTTTGTCGTCCTCACGAGTCTTCCTTCCTCATCCTGTTTCCTCCCACCTCCTCGCACCTCTTCCCACCTCCCCCCGCCTCATCCCATCTCCTCCCACTTCGTCCCACCTCCTCCCACCTCCCACGTCCTCCCGAATCCTCCAACCCCTTCCCACGCCAGTTCTCCTACTTCCCAAATCTCATGTAGTGTACACAGGCGATGTAATGTACACAAGCATTCTGGTGCACGCAGGCACTGGGGTGTACACAGGCGCTGTTACGCACGCAGCTGCTGCAGTGTATACAGGCACTGTGGTGTACACAGGCGACGTGGTGTTGTGGTGCGCTCGGCTGCTGTGGTGTATGGAGGCACTGTGGTGTACGCAGGCGGCGCTGTGTTGAACGCAGGCATTTGGCATTGTCGTGTACACGGGGACTGGCACGCAGGAGTTGGCTTGGGCATTGTCGTGTACATACACAGGGATTGTGGTGCACGCAGGCGGTTGAGGTGCTGGTGGCTCGGACTCACCCTGGCAGGTACACCCAGCGGCCGCCGTTATTGCTACCCCCCGCCCGCGCCCCCCCCCATGGGGTAACATGTGTTATCCCCAATGAATGAGCGAACGATCTCATTGGTACCTTTTTGTGTCCACCCAGGTCCAGCGACAGCGTCCTGCGAGAGGGCGACCGCGTGACGTTCGCGACCTCCGCGTCCTGCGGCGTTTGCCCCGAGTGCGCCCTGCACAAGCTGCCGCAGAAGTGCGTGTCCGTGCTGAAGTACGGCCAGACCTCCATGTCCAGCGGCTGCGGGCTGAACGGGACGTTTGCGACGCACATATTGCTTCGGCCGGGGACGCACGTGGTCAAGGTCCCCGAGGCGTTGGGCTCCCGAGAGTGCGCCCCCGCAAACGATGACCTCGCCACCGTGTGCAACGTGCTGGACACGGCGCGGCTGCCGAGATATGGCTCGAACAGCAGCGCGATGGTGCAGGGCGCGAACCTCATGGGGATATACGCCGTCGCCTGGCTGCGGCATCGGGTGGGCATGGAGAGCGTGTTCTGCACCGACAAGAACCCCGAGCGGCTTCGCATTGCAGAGCAGTTCGGCGCGATCCCCATGCTGGTGCGAGAGGGCGAGGACGAGCGCATGGAGCGGGCGAGGGTAGTGAGAGAGCGTCGGCCGAGAGGCGTTGACGTAGTCATGGAGGCGTCTGGCGCGAGCGACGCTATCGTGGAGGGAGTGCAGCTGCTGCGCAACGGCGGCCACTACGCCTTCGCCGGCATGGCGGACTCCCGCGACGACTCGCGGCTCTCCCTGCTCACCGGCGAGACCATCATACGAAAGTGCCTCACCATTCGAGGAGCATATAGGTACGCGCCCTGGAACTTGGGGCAGGCTGTGGATTTCCTTGCGGAGTTCCAGGAGTCAGGCAAAACCTGTGGGAGACCACCTCTGCCCCGATAGTTGCTACATCATTCGGTGCCCCGATAACTTCGGATAGCCTCAAATCCCTCCTGAGAGTTTCAGATGGCCTCCAGCGTATTGACGCGAGCGCGAAGCTCTAATGCAGTTCTGTGTACCTACATATATGGACACACGCGTCGCCGTGCCATTTGTTCCGACGCGCGGCCTTACGTCTTGGGGAGGGCGCCTCGACCACCAGGGCAAACGCCGCCTCGGGCACGTTGGGCTTGCCGTAGGGTTTGCCGCAGTGCCGGCTTCGGCTATTTGGGATGCGTGGCGCACGGTTTGTTGTGAGTTTACCGTGGTGCTTAGCGGGTTGGGCGGGGGGGAGGCTTGCACCCTAGGCGCCAACGCGGCCCCACAGCGACCCCAAGAGGGCCCCCAAACGGCGAAAGACGGTTCCAACAACCATCCGCGCGGCCCCACAGCGGCCCCAGAGGCTCCAAACATCCCCCTCAACTCCCAAGGGCGTAGTTGACCAGTCGTGGCCTTGTGGCTGTCTGGGGGCTCTCTTGGGCTTGGCGTGTGTAGGGTCGTCTTCGGGTGTCCATCGTCCTCATGGGCCGTCTTCGTTGCTCCGCCCATGGTCTCGTTGCTCCGCCCATGGTTCCTGGGGCCTCTCATGGCGTGCATCTGGCACCCCCTCGCGCACTTATGAGCTTGTCGGGCCCGTGCGGGCGTGGTCCTGGGGGGCATCCGATCATTTAGGCAAGTCGGAGCGGGGTGCGATGACCGCGGGCATCCGTAGCCAGCTCTGCCAGATCGCTTCAGGCTGGCCCTCGAGGCCCTCGCAGGCGGCCCACATGCCCCGCACCACGATGCCGCCCTCGACCGGGGTGCGCCATCGTTCCCGGGGCACCCTTCCATCCTGGCCACCTCCGCTCTGACCCTCGCCACCTTCGATTGCCAGAGCCGCCGTGGGTGACCCTGGGGCTTCCCCAGGCTGCCCTGCATCTTTGCTTCCGAGAGGCCACCCGCGTGCGGGCGGGAACTCGTGTCAGCTTAGCTACCCCGAAACCCCTGTTTGAAACGCAACACATGCCGTGCTCAAAACGTTCGAGACACAACGTTGCGAGTTGGCTCAACGTATTAGCCCACGTTTTGGCGGACGTATCGCGTCATATCTACGTGTTCAGTCTACGTGTTGAGCTCCGTATGCGATACCTGTTGCGTGTTGCGCATCGGAGCAGCTAAGCGCCCTCTCCCACACGTCTGTTGCGATGCCCGCACGTTGTGAGCGAGGACAGCGCCGCGACGTTCCGTCTTCTACTCCGAGCTCGCGCTCCACGTCTCCACGGAGCAAGAGTCGTTCGTCGAGAGGGTCTGCTCAGCCCGACAAGATGGACCTCATTTTTTCGTCTCTGCATGGCCTCTCGAAGCAGGTCGCTTTCTCGGCATCATACATCGGCAATATCAGGACACACATGGAGGCCACGCAACATCGGTGTGATCACCTGGCAACGCAGATGCAGAACATGGGAATGTATATTCACCCGAGGCTTTGCCAACTGGAAAGTGAACCTGCTGCTGCCTTTACTGACGTTAACACTCATACGGAGAGGTTGAGAGCTCAAGTTTGCGCAGTGGACAGTACGCCGACCCCCATTGCTATGTCTGACACGGACTCGATTGCTTCTACTGTTCAAGCCAAAATCTCGGGTAGTGAAGCTCGCTCGGGTCAAATGTCTCGCTCAGGGCCTGTGCTTCGCCAGAACTGTTCCAGCTCAGCCGATGTTTCCAGCTCAGCTGAGTATACCCAGGACAACACGACTAAGGTGATCGTGTTGGATTTTCTTCGTCGTACGTTTGCTTCTACGTTGAAGGCCGCTTATGAGACCATTCGAGAGAAGTACGCTCCGTCAACCAAGCAGAAGAACACCACGGCCAAGGCTGTCAACCTTATTCGCAAGGTTACCTCGCATTCGAAATCGGCTACTGCTGCCAGTGGCTTTCCACAACTGAGTGAGGCAGACGGCCCGCTTGAATTCCCCGGCCCGCCCTCGGACACACCTCTGAAGCTTCGGATTCGAAGGGGGGTTGATAGCAAACACCGTCACTTGTTCCCCAGCACTTGTTCCTCAGCATCGCGGATCTTCTCAAACCGAGGGGCTTTATTGTCAATAACCATGGGTTGGGCGGGTTCATCTATGCGCTGGCCCAACTTCGCCTCGTTGCTGATGGTTCGATCGAGCTTGATCTGGACGGCGCCGCGCTCCTTGAGTTCGGCGTCGACCAGCATTGCGATGTATGCCGCGAGGCGGCTGCCGCACAACTGAAGCAGCCCTTTCGGCGCTGAAGGCTGCAGTCTGGCGCAGCAGTTCTCCCCGCCCCCATTCGTTCTCTGGCCCATTCTTCGGCTCCCATGCTTCTGACGGCAATGGTGATGATACTGGCTCCCATCGCCATACGTTTCTTCCTTGCTCGCCCGTTGCACCTCTTCCTGTGTGTAGCTGGAAACATTCAGGGCGTATTCGCCAGCGTTCGCAGCTCACCCTGGCGCTCTAGCGCCAGATGCAGGTCTTCCTTCTCCCTCGCTCGTAAGTTCTACGTTTTCCGTGGTCAAGGAACTCGTGGCCACCGTGGTGATGTTGGCGAGCTCCATCGCGAGCTGGATGGGCCCCGTCCTGGGCGCATCATCGGTTGCAGCTTTTCCTTGGTTCCCAACGCGAAGGCGGGGTGATCGCTGTCCTCGGGCCGTCGGTTACGCCGCTTTTTCCCTTCTACTTCCCACTCTGAGGTGATTACGGGTCGTGTTCTTAAGACTTCGCGCTCTGGCCCCTCAGGGAACTTGGCGTTTTTTTTTTGCGTGTGTGCGTGTGTTTGTCTTCCTTTTCTTGTTTGTTTCTTTCTGCAGCGTGCACCTGCCAAATACGAGTGACACAGCTGCCACTTACCTCAGTGCTCTTCGTACCAGTCGTGCTGCCTATGATGCCGCTGCTGACTCGCATCGCATTACCACGGGCGATGTTAGCTTCGCTCTCGAGGAAAAAGGAAGGATGAAGGGTGACGGCAGTAGGTGGGCGGTCGCTGACAAGGCCCATTCTCGCTTTTGCCATCGCCCGCTTGCTCGCGTCACCGAAATAGACCAGGAATGCGGCGCCAGGAGAGAACCTCGGGACGGGGTCATGGTGAGCACGGCGCGCCTTGACCGCATCTACTCTAGCTTGCCCCTTGCTGTCTTTAGGGATGTTGAGATTCGCAGTGGCGTGGTGGGCCGTCTCTTGTCGCGCGTGCCGAGCGATCGCATTCCTGTCTTTGCCATCCCCTCGCCGTTCGCCTCCTCTGAGGAGTCCCCCGCCATCCCGTAGCACGTCTGTTCTCATCCTGAGTTTTCCAGCAAGTTTGAGCAGCTGGTTGAAGAGCTGGGTTCGCATGCCTCGGAGCTGTCGGTGCGGGGGCGCCTTGAGGCTATCGCGTCTCTCATGTTTGTGGCTTCGCAGCACGTGCACAACTTCATTAAGCAAGTGCCTGCCGACGCGCTTGAACTGAAGCATTACCGAGCTCTGCGCGCTCTCCGTGGATGGCGGTCGGGGAAGGAGTGGATGGTGATCGCTACTCTCAAATCTTACCCTGCCCTCCGAGTGCATTTCGATATGTTGACCTTTCGGCGCGTGAATGTCGACGGCCTGTGCTCTCCCATCCGCCCCATCCAAATGCATCTTCTTGACCGGGAAATGGAAGATATTGAGCAGTCTGAGGGTTCGGAGGAGATGCGCCAACCAGAAAGCTCGGGTTCAGCGCTCACAGGAGCTCTGGAGGAGGCTAAGGAGTCGAATTTGCCTTACATGCATCTAACACCCTGGCGGCTCCCCCTGCGACTCCCTCGAGAACTCTGCCCAGGTTCTTCAATCGCACCGGCCTCAGGTTTTCGCCCCCACGGGGCCCAACAAGTCCCAGCGGCCCGAAATTTCTCAGCACGTTCAGAAACTTCCCAGGGCACCTCCGCTGGAGTGGCGGCTTATTTGCACGCAGTTTTACGAGTGCATCTTAGGCCGTGGTCGTAGCATGCCCGGGCCTGGCGGCACCCCGCATGGGGCTTGGAACGCCTCCTCAGCCGCGCGAGCCCTTTTTGACGCTTACCTCTGTTTCTTCTCTGGCGAGGTGCTGCAGCTTCCGTCGTCGATGCGCCCCAGTTTTATGGTTTTCCTTCCCCAGGTATCTGACTGTCGCGACCGCGGTTCCGAGGTGCCCCGCGGGCCAAACGATGCCTGCCACCCGAGCATGAGCAGCGCTGGCGTCAAAATCCCGGCGGGTGCCATGATTATTTCGCTGGCCGAAAACACTTCGAAATTAGTCTCCAACGACCAGAAATGCATGGGGGCTCGTGACGTGATGACGAACGCTGCGGATGCAGAGGTGCGGGCGTCGGAGCAGCCCGTTCTGGCGAGAGGGCACGCTTGCCTTCTTATGACTGACTTCTGTGCGGCTTTCCCGTCTCCAGCGGTTCCCTGGCTTTTACTGGCGCTGCGGGAGATGGGTTTGCACGGCGCTTTGCATTCTTTTTCTCGCTGCTATCATGTTATTGGGCGGGAGGAGGCGTGGTGTCATCCAGATGGGCAAAGGGGCGAAGCAGGGATGTCCGTCCAGCGTGCTCTTGTTTGTCATTGCTGCTGACCCGCTGCTGCGTTGGGCGAAGAGTCGGTTGGCCAGCCGCATTGATCGCGCCCTCGCTTGCGCCGACGACTTTCTGTTCCTTGCTCACAGATGTCCTCCGTTCACTGGGCCTTGTGCTCAACGCTCCTCGCAGGTTGGGGCCTATTGCTGGCCTCCGGCGTAACTGCGAGAAATGCGCGATCCTTCTTGCCGGCAGCCTTGACCTTCAGTTGATGGGGGACTCGATTGCGGCCCTCCGAGGCGACTCTAAGAAGATGCAAGTGGTCAGGAGTACTAAACATCTTGGGATGTCTACCGGGCCCGAGTCTCATCTTGACGCGCGGAGAGAAGGTACCCCGAAATGCGAGGCTAGGGTGGGCATTGCGAGACATCTGGGGCAAGGACTTATGCGTGCTGCTGTTGCGTTCAGGGTGATGTGCGTGCGTGTGTCGGTCTTACTCTTCTTGCTTCAGGTCCACCTGGTGCCAGTCGAGCTCTTGCGATGCTTTCGTGAATATGCGATGCGCTGGACGGGTGACCCTCGCAGCGCATGTTCATGCTCGTTGTGCGCGCAGCTGAAGCGCGTTCTTTTGCCCGTCGAGTTTCAAGAGATGCCATGTCTAGCTCGTTCTACCGACCAGGAATGAGGGTGCGGGGGCGGTATTCGAGCACCTTCGTCGGCTCGAAGACCACGAAGAGCATGTCTTCGAGCTCTTCATATATGGGCGATCTCCACGCCTGGTTTTACAGGGTCGAGCGCGCAGTTGACTGTGCCGCTGACGAGCTACAAGCTCGTCTGCATGACTACCTTGTATATTTCTATCACAAGGCTGAAGATCCGGCGAGTCTTCTTGTCAGAAGGGTGCTGGCCTGGTTCCCAGAGACACGCCAGAAACATTGTGATTGTTTCTTCCTGAATGCCTTCTTCGTCATCGTGGTATTTTTATGATCAAAAAAACGCAATCCTACATCATTGTTGGGATCCTGCAATTCTTCTGTCGCGGGTTGTGCACTTCTCGCCGCTTTCAAGCTCGGTCTGCTGGGCGTGCTCTTGGGTGTCGATATGATGGCTGCTCAGACCTTGACTCTGTTGAACTTTATACCCGATGTCCTCGCCTCGCGTCTCTCTTCAAATGTTAGTTCGGTCATTTATTTATTTCGTCGTCATGGTTCCCTGAGGGTTCGCCCTGGTTCCTGCCCTTTCCCCTGCTTTCACCGTCGCCACTGTCGTCGAATATTCTCTTCGCCGCCTCATTTCCCCGCGCAATTGCCGCCGCCTCGGCGCGCCGGGCTCGCCCGAGCGACATGTCGAGGCCCGTCTAATGGTCATTGCTCGCCGTCGCAGACATTTTGCCAGTGCCCGGCGCTGTCAGGCCGTGTTTTTTTTTTGTTCGCTTCCCCCTTCCCCCTCTTCCTCTCCTCCGGCGCAGAGAGCGCGCGCTGCCCCTGAGAGCTGGCCCCAGCCAGGGCTGCTCGAGAGGCCGCTGGGTTGGCGTCAGCGTCTCATCCTTTTTAGGTGCCTCACGCCACAGCGGCGCAGGCGAAAGGACGAGCTTGCAGCTCAACGCGCACGATGTTTCGTCCGCCGAAGCGTTCAGGGGCGACCCTGGCGCCCAAGGCGCGGCCTAAAACCAATGGCTCCAGACGTCCCGAGAAAGGCCCGGGAGGCGCCCAAAACTGCCCAAGAGAACCCCAAGCGGGGCCCGCGAGGGGCCTAACGCAGCCCAAGATAGCCCCAACGCGGCCCAAGAGGCGCCCAAGATGGCCCAGGACGGCCCCCGCGCGGCCCAGGAGGCGCCCTTCGTGGGCCAAGAGGTCCCCGAGAGGTCCCCGCGCGGCCGACTAGAGTAGTTTAGAGGCTCCCAAACAGCCCGAAGAGCTGCTTCAAAACTGCCCCAAGAAAAGAGGCGGACGCGAGGCGCGAGGCCCCTCGAGGCCGCACAAAACAAGCCGAGATTTTGCAGCATTTGCAACGTCATCTTGGTTCGGAGCTTCGCGCTGCCCCGACGCGATCCTCACTTGGCCGCGACGCCGCGCTCGCGCTTCCGCGTTGCCGCGACGCCGTTTCGACGCCTCTGACGCGGCCCGGGACGGCGCCTCGTTGCCCCGGCCGGCCGGTTCCCGCGTCCGCTGCGACCCCGGCGCGAATCTTCCAATGCTGATCCGGCCTGGACTCTGGAATTTTCTACTTTCGCGAAGCTTGAACACCTCGCTCCCCGCATCAGCGCAGTGGGCGCTTTCAGTGGGGGAACGCGAGAGCAAGCCCCGAATCCACATTTTGGACGGACAATACCCAACATCCCTCGGGCTTCGGCGGGTCCGAGATGCGGCGCGCCTTCCAAGATGCCCCTTTTCTGACTGCCGGGCGCGCGTCATGCGTCGCGTGTTCTTGCTACGCTGAGATCGCGCTGGCCGCGGCTCCGCGGGATGACGCGGTGCCCCCAGGGGTCGTCGATAAGGATTGCGCGAAAGGCTGTCGCAGGCCCTCCTGGATTTCGATTAAGTATGCAATGTGCCCGTTCTGAAGGATGGTTTTTGTATACAATGTGGTGCGATCTGACCCTGGCGGGGCGCCCGCGACAGCCCCGCCCAGCCGTCGCGCGGAAGCACCCCGAAAACATTGAACGCCGTGTGCGTTGTCGCAATGCAGAGTAGGAGTTTATTGGTGACCAGTCCTTGTCGGGCTCCACAGAGTCGCTCTCGCTGGGAACCTTCGGGGATTTCCCTTTGAACAGGTATTAGTATACCAGAAATGTGCAGTACCAAAGGAGCTGCGATTGTAGCTGACAGCCTCGCGCAACCCAGCGCGGGCCACTAAACCTCGATCCATTCAACTCCATGGTTTTTGATTCGCGGGCCCATGCATGCGAAAGCGCGCGCGCGCGGCGACGGCAAAGCAAAAAGGGGGGCTCCAGCTTCAAGTCCCCCCCCCTTCCTTGCTAAAGGTGGGAGGGGGGCTTCAGAAGCCCCCCCCCCTACCTCCGAGGAGGGCTTCAGAAGCCCCCCCCCCTGGCGTAGAAGAGCACCGCAAAGCGTAGTATGTCACAGCATGGCGTGGCGTGGCGTAGTGAATAATTGCGTCACAAAGCTTTGCAACGCAAAGCATGGCATCGCACAGCGGCCCCGAACATAACATTGCATAGCATGGTGTTGAAGATCAAAGCGTAGCATGGCATAGCACGACGTGGCACTAAAGCACTGCATATCACAGCTTCAGCTGAAGGCGTGGCATCGCGCAGCGGAACGCAACCTAGCATTGCATTGCATGCTGTGGCATGGCACGGGAAATGACGCCAGCGCTGCAGCGGGAGCACGATTCGGAACGAGCGGAAGCGCGGAAATGAGGCCAGCGCTGCAGCGGGAGCACGATTCGGAACGAGCGGAAGCACGGAAATGAGGCCAGCGCTGCAGCGGGAGCACGATTCGGAACGAACGGGGCCCGAAAATGAGGCTGGCGCCTCAGCGAGAGCAGCATTTTGAAACAAAATGCAGGCGAAAACCCAACTCCGGGGAATCCTGTGTGTAAGAAAAAAGTACGCGGGGGGGGGGGCGAACACTCCCAACCCGTCATCAGGGGAAGGAGGAGAGTAGTATTCATATTGAGTAATTGTCCAGGGCCGGAAAAAAAGATGGGAGGGGGGGCTTCCAACAAGGGGGCCTACAGGGAGGTGGGGGGTAGCTGAAGCCAAGTCCCCCCCCCTCTGCTTGGTCTCTGTGGGCGCTCTTTCTCTCTCTCTTTCTCTCTCTCTCTCTCTCTCTCTCTCTCTCTCTCTCTCTTCTGTGTATATATATAACGACATACATTATGTATGTGGCAGAAAAACAGCTTCATGCCAGACCCGGTTTGCCCTTCAGGGGCCTGGCTGACTGCCCGCGCGAACCCACGACTTTGGAGGCATGGGAGTCTGTCGAGGTCCCGAACCACGGACAAACGCGCCTACAAGAAACCTTCGGACCTCGAGGCCGAGCGTTCCGACTACAACCCCCTCGACAAATCTTGCAATGTTAATCTCAGCATCAGCGCTGGTATATTTGCGGTCGAAGGCGATCCAACCTTGTCCCGCTCAACCTGGCTGGATCCCACCGAATCCGGGCTTATATTGGGCTTAGCATGGCGCCAGGCTGGCTTCATGGCCCTTCACATCGGGACGAAAGGGCCCTCAGATCGTTCCCGGAAACGGTCCCCAGGAGCTGATTCCCAGGATCCCCCGATTTCGAGTTCTGAATGACCAGGCCGCCTATTTGGGGTCGAAGTAGATGGTGTCGAAGGATAGCGCCGCATCGCCGATGTGTTGGCGAGGCGGCGCGATCTGGAACCCGATTTTCTCGAGCCTGACGTCGCCGATGCATCCCCGATGCGTCGGCCATGCGGATCGATTTCCGCCCCCACCCGAGCGGCCCCCGGAAATCAGTCCCGCGGTCGAGTGCCGTCCTACTTGGGCGTGCTCCCGTTGCAGTCCGGCTCAATAGCTGCTTGCGGCCGAGGCCCGCCACGGCCAGGAAGGTCCCGTCGTTCCGAATTCAGCATGCCCTATGCTGGCACGATGGTTTGCAGGGCCCCTTCGATCGGGCGCAGCAGCCCCTCGATCGTTCCCGCGAACTCCCCGCCCACAGCTTTGCCTCCCCTGAGATCCGTCCTAGAGACAAACTTTGCAACATCGTGAAAAATCACGACCCACACCCCGGACCACATCTTTCTGCTGGACTTTTCCGGCCAGACCGATCTGTAAGGATCCTTGGGCCCGAAGCTGGGAGCAAGCGCCAGGTTCGAAGAAATTGAAACGCCAATATCTCAGGGTCCTCCCCGATCCCGGGCCCAGACCCCCGACAACATTTTTTTTTCACAGCGCCGACCTCTCGACCCGTTCCCGGGGACCGGCTTTTCATCCGGAGTCGTTTTTGTCGGTCCCGAGGCCCGGTACGGTCCCTGGAGGCTGAAACTAAAGGAAAACCTTCCGTCGTGTTTTTTTCCATGACTTGAGGGGGTCTGCGTCCGAAGGAGTCACTGCCGCTCGAGTCCCTGCTCTCGCCGACCTCCCGGGACCTCGGCGGGCTGCAGCAGAGCTTCGACGAGGCGGCCCGCGGCAGTCACTGCCGCGTGCTGGCCGTGTGCGAGCCGCCCTCCTGAGGGCCGGGCGGGGCCTGGGGGTCTCAGCATCGTCTAAGAATCTATCCGTACATCCGTCGTCTTGAAAGCATTGAGACGCAGGTTTTTCATGGTTTTCGGCCTCTCGGGGCCCTTACGGGGTCTCGGGGCCGTCGAAGAAACGATTCGGGATCAAAAAACCCAGTGGCAAGGCCATGCCAGTGGGAATGGGGATGGCTTAAACGGTGCTCAGGGGCGCGTGGCGACAGCAGGGGGCCGCCCTGGCGACAGGCAGCCGCTCGGGTCGAGACCCGGCCGGCGCTCGCCTCGCCACCTCTGTACACACACAGGCCCCGTTGACGTCACAGGCGCCTTGGCGGTGCCCACTCGGCGCGTGGTCTTTCCGCCACGCTCCGCGGGCGATGCCACCCGCGCGCTCTCGCCACCTGTGCACACGGAGGGCTCTGGTTCTCACGGCGCCCCGCGGCGCGTGCACATGATTGGGCGCGCGGCCTCTCCGCCGTGCTCCGCGGGCGAGCCCGGGCCCCTCGTGTCCGACGGTGTGTGTGTGTGTGTGTGGCTCTGTGTGTGTGTGTGTCGCGCGTGTGTGTCTGTGTGCTTTTCGTGCCCGGCGCCCCACGAAGGTCCCCGTCTGGCTGGCCCTCGGGCGGTGCTGGGGACAACGCTGTAGGGAGGGAAGTACAGGCTCAGGGGGGAGGGCGTCGACCCCCCAGCGCCCAGTCAGCGCCAGCAGGGTGCCCGGCAGCCAGCCCGCCGAGGAGACTGCGCATTCGCGATGGGGGGCATGTCGCCGACCAATCGGCGAGACATCGCCGATTCCAGCTCGATGTTTCCCCCCCCCCCCCCCGAGCTGGTCCCCCACGAACGTTTCTCCTCGTCAGAGGGTGGCCAGGACGACCACGGCTGCAGCTCCGCCGTCTGCTCCCGAGCGCGCTTGTCGTGGTGAGATTGCGCGATCAGCTGTGCCGACGCCACGGGGCACAAAAGAGATGCGGCCTTCGCGATGAGGCCACCCAGAGAACGTGGCCCACCCGTCCTCCGAGGCAGCTGTTGCACAAAGACTCCGATGCCGTTTTTTTCAGAACGCGGCCCCCTGAAATCCTGTCCCCTTCCCGTGGGCCCTGGGCTCAGGGACAACGTCATGGGGGGATGCATCGACCCCAGATCGCCCATTCATCGCCGATAGGGGGCCCCATAGCCGAGCCCGCTGAGGAATCTCCGGATTCACTGTTGGAGGCCTATCGCCGACCTACCTGCGATGTATCGCCGATTCCCAGTGGATGTGTCCCCCCTCAGCCAGTCCTCCCCTAGCGCTCCCCCTCATGGGCTTGTTTCGGGTGTCGTCTGCACCAACATTGACGCGTAAGCTTCCCGCTTAAAGTCGCGCGTCAGCGCCCTCATTACGAATGCAGCGCGCTTTGCTAGCGGCCCGCGCAAGCCGTTTTTTTCCCTCGTCCCTCAGATGGTGTCTTGATGGCCCCGGGGCTCGAGAGGCGCCCCAACGGAAGGCCAGCACGGAGTGGCAGCGCCAGCATCTAGAGCAGATATTCGCGGCGCAGGAGGTTTCTCAAGGCGCGCAGCGTCCCTCCCGCCCCCCCATAGGGGAGGCCCCGCTCCACGATGTTCTGGGCATAAAGGCCCCCCAGCTTGGGTCGGAGCAGATGGATCGCCGATGCATCAGCGATGCGGTTCGATGTGGAGCCCGATGTTCTCCACGCCGACGTGGCTGATACATCGACGTCGCCGATACATTGCCGATTCACCGGTGAAGCATCGGCGATGCGGGGCGAATCTCTGGCCCCATCTGCGCCGACCCCATTTGAGAGCTCTCTTGTGTACAAAACCTCGCAGAATGGGCCTTTTACCAAGACCCATGCCTCAGCGCGCCTCGTCTCCATCGTCGTCGTCGTCTTCGTCGTCGTCGTCGTCGTCGTCGTCGTCGTCGTCGTCATCGTCGTCGTCTTCGTCGTCGTCGTGGTCGTGGTCGTGGTCGTCGTCGGGGGCGGCGTCGGGGGCGGCGGCGGCGGCGGCGTCGTGATGGTGATGCGTGTCGCTCTGCTCGGGAATTGCTTCCCCTGCGCAGCGGCCACCACCACTCCAACAGTGGCAAGGCGTCCTGGCTTGCCTGCGTCAACGACGGTTCTCAGAATTTTTGATGGTTTGCACGAAGTGTTCTTAGACCATTTCTGGCTGGGACCGTTTTGTTATAATGTTTCGGCTTCACGTTCTGAGAACATTGCTTGCGTTCTGAAAACGTTCCTTTGTTCTGAGAGCATGTCGTGGTAGGCCTGTAGGAATGTCGGGACGGTCGGCCCCGGCTCATCGGCCACATGTTACCAGTGGTGCGGGCCCATGCGGGCCCCCCGATCGTTGAACGCAATGCGACAGCGGCAGCCTGCGCGCTTGGGCTTGCCCCCCTCACCCCCCTGCCCCCCACGCCCCCCCAGAGCCCCGCACCAGAGGTCCCCCCTGCCCAGGGCCACTCCTGCGCGCAGAGCCGAGCACACGCCACCACCACCCGGGGGAGCGGCGCAGGAGCGCGGCGGCCCGCCGCCGCGAGGGCACACGGGCGTGCAGGCTGCCCCTCGCGGCCGGGCGTGGGCGCCCTCGCGCTCCTCCGCGCGACGGTGCGCCGAAGTGGGCGGCCCCCCCCTCGCAGGAGGCCTCGCGAGAGGCCCCGCCGTTCGCCGTGGTGCGCGGGGCAGGGGCAGGGCTGGGCGCTGTGGTCGAGGCGCGGAGGTGAGGGTCGCTCTGAGAGCAGGCGGGGCGCCGGTGGTCGGGTCTTGGAGCCGTCTGGGGGTTCTGCGTTGGCCAAGCATTGGCTCTGGCCAGCAGGAAGGGCGGACAGGTTCGAGGTGCGGGGTTCGGCAGCGTTTCTGATGCCATCTTCGGTGCCCGGAGGGGCCGTTTGCGGGCCCCTGGACCGTGAAAGACGGATCTGGGATAACACACTGCACCGGATGGGCCCCATGAGGGGTCTGGGGATTGATTTTGAGCGGATTTGACCTCGTGCCCCCCCTCCTGACCGATCGTCTGGAGTCCAAACCAGCTCAGACCGCCCGGCCGCATCCCTGTCGGGTTGTTTCTGACGGGTCTACGTCGGGGAGCCTGTTCGTGGCCGAGGCTCGCCGTGGCCAGGACATCCCGTTGGTTCCTTATGCAGCGTTCCCCATACCTTGTACTGCGTTGGCACAACGACTTGTGGGTGTGATAAGAGCGCATCGACCCCCAATCGCCCCTTCATCGCCGACAGTTGCTCGATCAGCCCGCCCAGGAAGTACGGATGTGCTATCGGAGACCTATCGCAGGTCTATCGGCGACATATCGCCGATTCAAGCTTGATTTTCCCCTCCCTGAGCTGGTCCCCTCCTACTGTGCCCATTCGGTAAGGCCCTTTTTCGTTTCCGTCGCCCAGGTGGCTGCCGAGATGGCAAAGCGCGCCGTCTACAATCCGCCGGACTACATCCTGAACGTCCTGGGGGGAGGGGCCTCGGGGCGGAGGAGGAAGAGGTGAGCGGAGGATGAGGCTGAAGGGGAGGGCGAGGGTGAGAAGGAGGGGGTTGTGGGGGGAGGAGGAGGACGAGGACCACGAGGAGGAGAATGAGGGTAACGACGACGACGACGAAGGCACCGACCGTGCCCGTACAGTCTGACGACGGACGATCACCCGCAGGCGTGCGTGCGCGAGCGCGCCCGTGCCCGTAGAGTCGGACGTCGGTGCAACGAGGAGAGTCAGAGAGGGGGGGGGGGGGGGCGACGCCCCTCTGCGGCCCTGGCTGCCCTCATATGCCCGCATCTGCGAGGGGCGCCCGAGGAGAGGCCCAAAGAAAGGCGTGACCCCGAGCCTCCTTCCTCGTTCCTCTCCTCCTCCTCCGCCTCCTCCTCCTCCTCGTTCAGGGGCGCGCTTCGCTGCCGATGTAGAACAAGTGCCCCCCCGATCCGCAGCCGGCGGGGCGGTCCTGGGCCGCCGCGTCGGCCCCCAGCCTGCGGCCAGAGAGGTCGGGGACAACTTCTACTGGGCCGGCCTCGACCAGCAGTGTGGCGATCCCCCCGCCCCTGCGCGGCGCACTGGAGCGGCGCGTTCGTGGTCTTACGTTGGCGTCTTCGCTGGCGTCGGCTTCGGCGTCGGCTGCGGCATCGTCGTCATCGTCGTCGTGCGGGGGGGCGTCGGCGTCAGCGGCGGTGGCGGCGGCGGCGGCGTCGGCTTCGTCGTTTTGGCCTCGGCGGCGTTGCCGTCGTCGAGTCGAAGTAAGAGGGAGACCTTGCCGAAGTGCCAGGGAGAGCAGGGTCAAGAGGAGGCAGAGGAAGGATGATGAGGGAGGCGAAAGGAGGGATTAGAGAGAGAAGCCTGTGGGGAAATGAGGATGATGATGATGATGATGATGATGATGATGAGGAGGAGGAGGAGGAGGAGGAGGAGGAGGAGGGGGAGGAGGAGGAGGAGGAGATCACGGGCCGTTTCCGACAGGGCCCGAGGCGCCGGAAGCGCCAGCGCCATGAGGGAGGATGTGTACTTGTTCGGGCGGGGTAGTCAAGGTTTCGCGAGTGTTCATGTCCAGCGGGAAGATTCTCCACGCCATGGCCGACAGGGCGCCATGGGTATACATTGCGCCCGTTCTACACACACGGGGCTGCACCATGCAGTTCTCTTCTTTCGGGAACCCCTGGGGAACGCCCCTGGGCGAAGGTGCCTGGCACCGCCGAGGCAAGGACGCCTCGGGAAGGCGAGAGCGCCTGGTAAAGGCGACACCGCCAGGCAAGGGCGAACGCCCGCGCCTTGCTGAGGGTGGCTGCAGCGAGGACCTTCCTCGCTAGTCACCACTCGAGGCAGAAGGCTTCGCCGAGGCAGCAGTGGCAGTGAGGACACTGTGGCGCCAAACTTCCCAACAATGTTGAAAAGCGTCGTTGTGGAACTTTTCGGAATCAGAGTCAGCAGGCGTATGGTACTCGGAAGCTTCAGCACCAGCCTCAGCAGTACAAAACAGCACATGGCCAACACCGTGCTGCACAAACGAGACATACCGAATCATATCTGTTTGGGAAGAATCGACAAACGGTTTTTGACGAGACGTGCATTGCTGACCCCGAGGAAAGAATAAAGCATCCAACAAGGGAGGTTGCACCACTGGATCGGGGACAGAGGCGCGCATACAAATTTCCAGAACTGCGCAGGATGGAGCCGCTGGCGGAGGTGATCGAGTCACACTCGGGGGCCAACTTGGATTCCAATGGTGAAATCACGAAGGTTACCATGTTGAAGTATGCTCGCATCATGACGAACAAATGGAGACTGAATCAGCGGGCTGTCGGGCAAGGGTTGCAATATCAATGATGAGCTGAGCACGGTCAAGAAAAAGATTAGAAACCTGCAAGCACGGGAGACCGAGTTAGAGAAGACCGTGCTCAGGTACGACTGATTCTCTCGTCAATGTCGGCATGATCATGGTCATGGAGAGGACGCCCGTGAATCGGAGATGCCGCGAGAGGAGCTTCTTCAGACGGCACCACGATGGCAGGCGAAAGTGCTGAAGGCGCTGGAGGAGGAGGAGGTGCAAGTCGCGGGTCCCACATGGCAAGGAGAGGAACCGTCCATCGTGATGCATCCGCCGCCTCCGCCGAAGCTGCGAGAGCCGAGCCCGACGCCACCTATCATGGTTGAGAAGATCAAGGATGTCGACGCGGTCACGGAGGGGATGCATATGCGTGGGGGTCCAATTGCCGGGAGTCGGGCCATGCATGCATAGGTTAGAGATGAGCAGCGCGAGCAGGGCAACCTCTTCAACGCATTGGGTGAGAAGGCGCGCGGCATATGACGATTCAGACGGCCCTGGAGCAGCGCGAAGCTGAGATATGAAAGGCGCAGGGCAAGCGCAAGAAGATGATGCTTGCAGCGGCGGCTACCCAAGCGAATGGAATTGTCAAGGGGTCCGAGGGTAAGACCGCCAAGATCATGAACGTCTTGATGCGCCAGGTCCAGCAATCTCAGCAGTCACAATGCACTTCCAGTAGGCAGTGGATGGAGACGGTAAGTGAGTAGGTCGAGGCAGAGTTGGCGCGCCTGGCCGGGGGCCCCCAGAAAGACCCGATCCACGTCGACGACAGCCAGGGGCAGAGGACCCGCGTTGACAGTGGCGCGATCCAGGCTGCGACAAGGATGGGCTGGCAGAATGCTTCCGCGCGGATGGGCGCGATGGAGAAGACGGCGACCGAGGCCAGGGCCCAAGCGCGCGGCTCTACGACAGGCCCGCCGCGCTTCTGAAGGCGGCTGGAGCGGCAGTCAGCGCGGGCCTTGCCGCCGCGGTGTCGGATGGCGACCCCTCCGCCTCGGCGAAGGAAAATGGGGGTGCAGTCGAGGTTTTCAGTCGGCATCGGGAGGTGGAGCGGAGACGCCAACTCCCGGACTGGACTGGCGGCGGCGCGCGAAGTCAGGCCGGCCATCGATCCGACGGCGCCCGCGACGCCGAGGAAGCCAAGTGGATCTGCAGACGGGGAGGTCTTTGACCTGGAGCTGCCTGGGCAAAGCGCCATGGCCTGCAAGACCAACGCTCCCGGGCACAGTCCAGCAGGAGACGATCCGCATGACGCAGTGGAGCAGTCGACCCCAGCCGCGGGCGAGTCGACCGACGCCGCCGCGCAGCGCGCCCGGAAGAAGAGGCAGGAGAGCGCAGGTCACACGCCAATCCGCAATGCGAAAGGAAATGCCACGGGCGCGCCGACACCTTCCTCCCGCAAGCCACCCAGGGGGGCATCGATCCGCATTGGAGCCCAGTCAGCCGAAGGAGGGCTCGGGCCTGCAGGGTCGCCCGTACCTCCAGTGGACATGGGGGCGGGGGGCAGCCGGATCTAACTCGCGCTGGGCATCTGCGCCTCGTCGGGGCCACGAAAGCATTCAGACGCCGGGGGCGCGGGGGGTCGCCGACCTGCCATGCCGCGGACACGAGGAGTTACCGAGCTCGTCGACGGTCGTGAACAGTGGCCGACCGATGTCCGACGGCGCTCAATTGGAGGGCAGCAGCTCCCCAGCCACCGCGTTGAATTCATTTGGCGCAAGCCCGCCTTCCACGACGCCGACATCGCCGCCGAGTTCTTTCGAGGAGAAAATGGGCGGCAATTGAGCGCTGCGTTGCAGGGCGACAGCGCTGCATCCGCACCCTCGCTCATAGCAGGCGCTGCGACTGGCGCCGCCAGGGGCGCCCGCGCCTGGCGCGACGTGCATCCGCGCTGCTGACCTCACATGTGGAGCAATTTCAGTACAGGTGGATGGTTCTGTTCGCTATAACTGCCGAGGAGAACGACTGCAATTCCATCGACGAAGATATGGGGCAACGCAAATGCAGAACACAGTTGGGGCTCAGTGGGGGGGTCAGTCTGACTTTGCGGCGGCGGAGTTGTTTGCAACTGCGCAGGCCACGATGGGCATTGCACGTCATCAGACGCTGCCGATGGGCGCGCGCAAGTGGTCCAGCGATTGCTATTCGAGCTGCCACGGGGGCTCGTCCACGCCGCGGGTTCCCAGAACATGGCCATCCACTTCGCGTGCTTTCCAGGGGGGTCACATGTAGCTGCGAGGCGACTTTCGGATGCGTGAACTCACGCGAGGGAGATCCGCGGAATGATTTGGTCGATTCTCTGGCCATGGAGTTCGCAAGATCTGATTGCTGCGCGCTCCTTCGATATGAAGCTGAACTACGGAAGTGCGATCGGCAGATTGATTGGTCGCGCCTCAGGGGCGATGCTAACGCGTCAAAGTCGATGCCGGAGATTGGTCGGGGAGGGCTGCCATTGGCTCGATCTAATCATCTGGATTGTCTCAATTTGCCGCCGCAGGACAGGCCATTCCCCGGGGGCGCCAGTTGCTGTGGACACGTTGGCCTAAAGCGATCGCGCGGAAAGACGGGGCGTCAGCGTCGCCTTTCGCGCGGCCACTTGCAATTCCAAGACGCCCGCCGAGGGGTGGATCCGACGCGGTCGCAGGCGCCTCGGGGCAATCAGAAGGCAAGCGCTCAGGCGCTCAGTTCCACGGCGCGAGCCTCGACGCGGCTGACGCGCAGGAACGCCGGTGCAGAGCGAGCAGCGGCAGAGTTGACGGGCATCTGGAGTTGCGCTCTGGGACGGACAGAGGGAACTACTGCTGCGCTTTGCGATTTGACTTGGTCAGCCCAGATTGCAAGGCGGGCGGCGGGCCGCGGTGCTTCCGGGGCAGCGACGTCCGCGCGCTGCGCGCCGAGCCCACAACCTTGGCGGTCACGGCGGAGGCATTGCACTTGAAGGTGACAGTAGCTGTTGCATTCAGCCGCGCGCAAGGGAGGGCGGGGGGATTGGCGGTCGCGGTGGAGGCATTGCACTTGAAGGTGACAGCAGCTGTTATATTCAGCCGCGCGCCGAGGGGGGCGGGGGGAAGGGGCGGGGGCCTCTTAGAAGCACCCCAGCTTCTGAGGAGGCACGGGTCTTATCTATAGGTGCAAGGCCGGCGCCGTCTGAGAAACAGCCTCCTTCTAAGAAGCCCCCCTTCCCTCCGCGCCCTCGCGCGCGCCGCCAATATACGCAACCTTCATCGCGGCGGTGCGGGCGCATCTTCGACGGGGCTGGCGGGGTCAGGTTGAGCTCTCGATGAGACGCCGGCAGCCAGAGTTAATATTTTGGGAAGCGTGGCAGACGAGACTTGAAGGGGGATGGCCGCGCTTGCCAAAGAGCTCGACATGCCGGTGCAAACTGCGGTCACGAGGGTCGATGCGCATAGGGATTCTGATTTGATTTGTCAATTTTCGGGTTCTACACAACGCTTCGCTTATAAGAACGCAGATCGCGGCGGACATCGCATTCCGAGAGAGTCTGCTCAAGTGGCTGCGGGGTCAGATGTGCATTAAGAGTTCGACAATGGGTTGAAGGCTGGGAGCCACTTTCCTGAGCTCGCGCTGTTCAGGAGGCAGGTGGGCAAGAAAGCTCCCGCGAAAGGCCGCGGCAATGTGGATCGCGCGCAGTTCGGTGACCGAGGGAAATTTTTATCATCTGGGAGGCCCTGGACGACGCGACGGCCGATGACTGGGCAGACCATCCCACGATCGCGCACCGCAAGGCCAGCCGGAAGTCGCTCCAGGCGGCGCAAGAAGCCTTCCGCAGGGACCATTTCGCACCATTGCAACCGTATGCGAGTAGATCCACAACGAGGTCGATGCGATACGATGGCACGGGCAACTGGCCCTGCGACGCTGGAGGCGGGGCGAAGCGAGTTGTGCTGACAATTTATTGGGAAGTACTGGCGGTCTTCTTCCATGCGCCTTGAAGATGGACAGGAAAGCGCATTTCACATGGGCGGAGGACCAAATCGACAGAGCCTCTGAGACAAAACCATTTTGCAGCAGCGTGGGCACGGGTCGCGCAGATTCTAAGATGCGGAGGTTGCGCCCGCCCACGCTTTCAAGGAGGGGGCCTCCTACCGCTGCGAGGCGACGACGATGGCGAGGTGATGGGGTGCGCGGAGGACTTGGCTCTCTTGCGCTCGAAACACATCGCCGAAGTCGAAGCGGCAACCGCGGGCGTAATCCAGTCTGTGCCAACTCTTCAACGACGCGACGGGATTGCCGGAGGGATCTCTAGCATTGAGATGGGGCCTAGTCCAGGGGAGGTGGAGATGATGTTCTCTCAGGCGGCGAAGGGCAAAGCCAGTGGGCCTGATCTGGTCCAGGATGACCTTCGTCGCGCTGCCCCAGGCCAGACAAGCCGCATCTTCTACGCAGCAGTCTTTGCAGCGGCTGTCACAGGGGCCGAGCCGATGCAGTTCAGCATGGCATGATGGCGGAGGTACCGAAAGGAAGGGGATCCTCAGTACATGGAAGCATATCGTGCCATCACTTTTGGCAACGCGTTCCCGATGCACTTATGCAATGTCCGGCGCGGGCAGGTTGCGCTGGCCATCGACGCCGTGCTCGAGGACTCACAAGTAAGAGGAAAACAGGGAAGGGTAACATCGGTGGCAACTCATCAGCTACGATCGGCTCAGGAGTTGGCGAAGAGGGCTGGCGCGACGCTGAATATTATATATATATGCTGATCTGGCAGCAGCTTTTCCTAAAGTGCTCGGGCAAATTGCTGCCGCAATTAATCCGACCCCAGAAGTGGGCGAGCTTTTGCAGCAAGACAACATGCCGCCAGCCTTTCCCCATTGGCCAGCTCTATTCTCGATAAGCCTGGCATGAGCATTTGGTAGGCCTCATATCGGAGTCTCAGCGCCTCGCGCGGTTTCAGGTTCCAGGGATCACTGCTACCGCAACAGCGCAAGGGAGTCGACCTGGCAATCGGCTTGCCTATGTTGTTTTCTACGTGGGCTTTGCCAGTCCACTGAGGGACTTGCAGATGGAGTTGAAATTCATACGCATGTTGCTCCAACAGAACGGCGGAATACGTGAAGTGAGTTCAGCAGCACGTGATGGAACAATGGTTGACGCGCTGGTAGACATCACGTTTGTGGACGATGTGGCGACGCGTGCGATCTGCGACGTCAACTTGGAAACCAAGGGCCGCGTCAAGAGGGGTACCGAATTGGTTCACTTCCATTGTTTGCACGAGCTGCTCGATGGAGCTGGCTACGATCTTTCGCATCCATGGAGAGCGCCATGTGGGCCAATTGTGTGTTAGACAGTGGTGATGGAAGGGGGATCAGGATCAACGATGGGCAACATCATCTTCCAGTTGCGAGGTAATGCGTGCATCTAGGTGTGATGATCACACGTTATGAGCGCTGGGGGCCCGAGCGAGCTCGACGTATGCGACGACGCGCTTCAGGTCGCCGATCTCTCGATGAGATGATGCTTTAGCATGACGTGGCTTCTTCGACAAATTGCCAACTACTTGATCGGGCTGACGCGAGGCCGACCTGGCCCAAGAAAGCCGATGCAGGGGACGAGAACGGCCCACATGAAAAGGCTTCAGGTCTGCACCCGACCACAATGGGAAGTTCCATCTGCCACCAGTACACCAACAGGAGCGTGATGATTGCGGCCAACAGGATCGGCATCAGCTTCGTAGTGAGGATCCGTGGGGTCCGCTTTCTTTTGGATATTATTGCATGCCCCGTGTTCTTGTGCGCACTCATCGACATGTCGCTTAATATCGCAGGTGAATGGGGGGCGCTCGCGATAAATCATTTGTCGTGGTGGAGCCAGGCCTGCACGGGAAACATGTGGCCCGCGGAAAGGAGAAGGTGCAAACTCGTGCCCGACCGTCCGGGCAAGGCCACAGAGGTTCCGTTCGCTCTTTCAGTCACTTAGCATCGTTGTACATCGAGCAGTTGGGTCTGTCTGTACCACTTAGCAGCATGGCGGCGTCTGCTTGTAGCTGACTTCCCCCATGCCTGCCCCCAGCCAGAATCCAACTTCGCGTGCTGTGAGTGTGGCAATCTGAGCACCAGCATGAAGACCACGAAGCACCATGGGTCGGCAGTGCACTTGGGTGGGGTCCCAGCCGACAGGTTTGCGCGCGCGACGGAATGCGCGGCGTGCTGGCAGGTAGTTGATACACGCACATGGCTCAAATACCGTTTGAAACATCGAAGCCAAACTTGTCTCACCAGGCTGCTTGATAATATTGCTCCCATGCCTGGGGAGGGAGGGCAGCAGCTGGCTTTGCAGGACAGGCAAGCGAAGACGAACCTCAGAAGTAGAGGGTGCACGAAGTCAAAGGCTCTGGCCAATGCGTGGAAGTCCCCGCGTGGACGCAGGTCCCCCGAACGAGCCCGATATGTTCGAGCCCCCTGGGGCCATGATGGAACCCCGAGCGAGGGAGCAACTACCCGTGCCCAATCTCGAGAACCTGGATGGTTTGAGGATTGGTGTCTTTAGTGGGCGGTCTGAGAGGAAGTTGTTCATGACATGTTTGAGAGCGTGCCCCACCATGGTGCCCCCGTGGTGTTGAGACTTGAAATGACATAATGTCACTTCATATCTTCGCTGGACCAAATCCAGAAGGGGCGCGTGGTAGGTTTGTGCATCGAGCTCGGGGCAGAAGTTTGGTCTGAGGCGGTCAGCCATGCCGCGGCCCACCCATCTGGAATCATGTCGGCCCCAGCTGTAGCTAGGGGCAGGACGCACAGAAACAACTGTAGGATCAGGAATGTATTCGTTCGCTGTTCCTGCACACGCCGAGCGTCAAGATACCTAGTGCCCTGGCCTGGGAGGGAGGCGCCCAAGGTTTGTCAATCCCTGGGCTGGCTGGCCTCCTCTGCAGCCCGGGGGCTGCTGCGACAGGAGAAGGGCCCACTCGGGTGAGAGACATTGGTCTGAACGTGGATGTGGGCTCCATTGCCCCGTTATATATCCAGCGGTCTCGTGGTAGAGCGGCGGGGGCCCTTGCAAATGCGTGAGCCAGCAGAAGTAGAGAATGGGCGATGTCACAGGAGCTCGGGTTTTTTTTTCTGGCCAGCAGATCTGTATTAACTCTGTGTGGAAACGGGTGGGGGCGGGCACGGGTGGGGAATGATGATGCATGTGCTTGTCTAGCTGCGGACCTATAGCCATTTTGGCTACCACGGAGTAGGAGGACGGACCCAGCATATAGATCTCGGTAGCGGTGGAGGAGGAGACACTTTCTCTCTTGCCACCGTGCGTGCTGGGGTGGGAGTGGGGCTCTGTGATATTATGGAGGGGCGGGGAGGGGCAAATTCGAGCTGCCTCGCCGTTCTGCCCTGTATTTGAGGAGGCGGGGTGGGTGGCCAAGAGTGATCGAGGAGCAGGAGGAGAAGGAGGAGGTGGAGGAGGAGGAAGAGGAGTGAACGGAACGAGCGCCCTGCTGGGCGACTTCCAGGCCGCCTGCGTGTTGCCTGCTTTGTTGCATGTTTGACACCTCGGAGCATCGCCCTCTGGAGGAGGAGGATGAGGAGGAGGGGGAAAAGGAGGAGGAGGACGAGGGACAACTGCATCACGCCATTGCTAGCGCTGCAGCCTGATCAATCCCTCGGGAGGGGGGTAGAGGAGGAGGACGGAAAGGAGGAAGGAGTTGGTTCGATGGTGCAAAGTTGCACAAAGGCAGAAAGCACAAGCTGCATAGTTGCAACCCATCAGAGTTTCACCGCAAAAAGCTGCATAGTTCAGCACAACTTTCAACGTCTGTGTGGGAGCCTGTCACGGTGTAGCTAGGAAAAACGAATATATGAGGAGAGAATGGAGCAGGGAAGATCTAACAGGGTTGGGGGATGGAGGAGAACGGAGGGAGGGAGGGAGGGAAAAAGAGAAGAGGTGGGAGGTGGATGAGGAGGAGGAGGAGGAGGAGAAGGAGGAGGAGGAGGAGGAGGAGGAGGAGGACGAGGACTAGGACGAGGAGGAGGATAAGGAGGAGGAGGAAGAAGAGGAGGAGGCGGAGGAGGAGAGCGAGGAGGAGGAAGAGGAGGAGGAGGAGGAGGAGGAGGAAGAGGGGGAGGAGGACGAGGAGGAGGAGGAGGACAGTGCGGTCTGACGCTGGAGCAGGGGCGGCCGCAACGAGGCAACGTGACCTATCTCGACGAGGACTCGACTGGGCAGTGGGCGCGGGGCTTCGAGGCCGTCTACAGGGGTCCGAACCTGGAGGACACCCGCGGGCTCCAGCCCAGACCTCCAGCGCTTTGCAGGGCTCAAGACCCGATGCTGGGCGGGCTCTGGGCGGGCCCCGACTTCTGGTCCTCGGGGGGCCGGCCGCCCCCCGGCCGGCGACGCACCGCATCGAGCGAGAGGGTCCCCTCGGCGGGGAAGGCCGCGCACAGCAGCGCCGGAGGCTCTCGGACCCTATAGATTTTCTTGCGTGCCTCCTCCCCGCCAGGCTTGTCGCGTGGGCGACGACCATACGCGCGGGTCGTTGAAGGTGTATGTTTGGGTGTCCATATCTCAATCTACTTTATAGGCGCCTTCCTACTTCAAGATTCTAGCGGTTATCCCTCTTCCCTTTTCAGGGGGTGGCCGGAGACCCAATCGATTTCCAACGTTTTTTGTTCCGCAGATGCCCCGCGCGGAACCTATCCCTGCGGCCGCATATCTGCGGGATCGCGCCCCGGAATATTTGTGAGATCGAAGTGGAACGGAGAGCCCCAACCGGGAAATCGTTTCGTTTCGTGTCGTGCGTGCGGGCGAGGCGAAGTTGCGTGGGCGCGAGACAGGAATGAACCCGCCGTTGCTAGGGGGAACTCAAGACAAATGATTCTCCTCCGCCCGGCGGTGGCCCTCGGTGTCCCGCGGTGTGCCGTGGTGTCCCGTGATGTCCCGTGGTGTCCGCCGTTGCTAGGGCGAAGTCAAGACAGATGATTCTCCGCCGTCCGGCGGTGGCCCTTGGTGTCCCGCGGTGTCCCGTGGTGTCCCGTGGTGTCCCGTGCTGTCCGCCGTTGCTAGGGCGAAGTCAAGACAAATGATTATCATCCGTCCGGCGGTGGCCCTCGGTGTCCCGTGGTGCCCCATGGTGTCGTATGGTGCACGCCGCTGCTAGGGCGAAGTCAAGATAAAGGATTCTCCCCCGTCCGGCGCCGGCCCTTGGTGTGCCGCGGTGTCCCATGGTGTCCCGTGGTGTCCCGTCGAGTGAGATCGATAGTGAGACCGATAGTGAAATCAAGAGGTGTCCCTCGGTGTCCCGTGGTGGCCCGTGGTGTCGCGTGGTGCCCCGTTGAGTGAGATCGATCGTGAGATGGATAGTGAAATCGACAAGTGTTCCGTGGTGTCCTGTGGTGTCCCGTGGTGTCCCGTTGAGTGAGCTCGATAGTGAGATCGATTGAGTCAGATGTTGGTCCCCCCCCTCTCCCCCCCACAACCTCCTTATCACCCGAAGGGTGGTCGTATAGATGTGTGTGTGTATATATATATATGTATATATATATATATATATATATATATATATCCCTGGGTTTTTACAGGGTTTCCGCGTCCTGGGCCTGGGAGGCCGCCGCCTCCAACCCCCCATGGTCCAGGAGGGCCTCCAGAGGCTCCCAAGACGGCCCAAGCGGGCCCCGAGTCGCCGAAAGACCGCTCCAGGACGCCCAAGATAGGCCCAAGACGGCCCGAGAGGCTCCCCAAGGCACTCCTCGACGCTTCCAGACGCCTCTCCAAAGCGCTTCACGAGGCCGAAATCGTTTATTTTACGAAGGTTTTGGACACATTTTGCTTTTCCCGCCTTATCCGCTTTCCGACGCTCCACGACGGCTCAAAGGCCCCCCGCGGACGCCCCAAGAGAGCCCAAGAGGCCTCCAAGAGGGGCTCAAGACGGCTCTGGAGGGCCCCAAGACGGCCCAAAACGCGCTCAAGACGGGCGAAGAGAGCCCCAAGACGGCCCCAAGAGGGCTCCAAGAGGGGAACTGCGAACCGGAAATTCGAGCCTCCCGCCTCCACAGGGCCCCGGGAGGCCAAAGGGGCCCCAAGAGGCCCCAGGAGACCCCCAAGAAGCACCCAGGAAGCCCAAATGAGGCTTCAAGAGGCTCCCAAACAGCCCCGAAGAACCCCCCGTGGGAGGACGGGGCGGTCGGGGAGGTCCAAAATAGTCCAGGGCGGCCTCCAGAGGCTCCCAAGACGGCCCAAGCGGGCCCCGAGTCGCCGAAAGACCGCTCCAGGATGCCCAAGATAGGCCCAAGACGGCCCGAGAGGCCCCCAAAGGCACTCCACGACGCTTCAAGACGCCTCTCCACAGCGCTTCAAGAGGCCGAAATCGTCAATTTCACGGAGGTTTTCGAACGATGTTGGCCTTCCAGCCTTTTCGGCTGTCCGACGTTCCAAGACGGCTCAATAGGCCCCCAAGAGCGCCCCAAGACGGCCCAAGAGGGCCCCAAGACGGCCCTAGAGTCGCCCAAGACAGCCCAACAGAGCCGTCTTCAGGCCCTCTTGGAGGCCTCTTGGGCTGTCTTGGGGCGTCCGCGGGGGGCCTGTGAGCCGTCGTGGAGCGTCGCAAAGCTGAAAAGGCGGGAAAGGCAAAATGTGTCCAAAACCTTAGTAAAATTAGCGATTTTGGCCTCTTGGGGCCCTCAGGGGGGGCCTCTTGGAGGCCTCTTGGAGCGTCTTGGGGGCCTCTTTGGCCGTCTTGGGCTTATCTTGGGCATCTTGGGGCCCTCTTGGCGCCCTCTTGGGCCTCTTGGAGCCTGCTGGGCCTGTCGTGGAGCGCTCTTGGGGCACTCTTGGGCCGCCTGGGCTGCTCCCGGGAGGCTCCAGGCCCCCCCCGTTCCGCCATGGGGGGTCGAGGCACCTGTCCTGGGGCCCCCCGCCTCGCCCCTCCCGCTTGAAGAGTGCCCCAGGAGGCCCCAAGGAGCCCCCAAGAGGCCCCAGGAGGCCCCCAAGAGGCACCCAGGAGGCCCAAACGAGGCCTAAAGAGGCCACAAAACAGCCCCGAGGAGGCCCCACAACGGTCCCAAAACGGCTACCGAGAAGCTGCGAAACTGCCTTCACGACGTCCCCGACAGGCCAAGCACGAGATCCAAACCAACACCCATGAGGCCTCTGACCCACCACACAGGGCACTGTGGCGGGAGCAGTGACAGCACTTGTGCACAGCATGTTCCGGCGGGAGCCTTCCGGAACACGTTGCAGGGGGAGGAGGAAGATCAGGAGGAGAGAGAGCTGGAGTGGGAGGAGGAGGAGGAGGGGGACGAAGAGGAGGAAGAGGCCTCCAAGACAGCTCCAAGATAGCCGAAGAAGCTTCCAAGAGGGCCCTGGGCGGCCCACGAGGGCCCCAAGGCGGTGCCTGAGGCGCCCAAGAAGGCCCGAGAGGGCCCCAAGACAGCCCCAAGAGAGGCCCAAGAAGGGAAACACGAACTGAGAATCCGAGCTTTCTACCCCGAGAGGTTCTCGGGAAGTCCCAAGAGGCCCCCCAAGAAGCTCCCAAGAGGGCCGACGAGGTTCCAAGAGATCTCCCAAGGTGGCCCCAAGAGGCACAACTCATTGTTTTACGATTGGGCTTTGACGGGTTTGAATTTTTTCGGCCTTTTGGCATCCCGATGCTCCAAGACGGCCCAAGAGGCTTCCAATACCGCTCCAATATAGAGGAAGAGGCCTCCAAGAGGGCCCCAAGACGGCCCGCGAGGGCCCCGAGACGGTGCTTGAGGTGCCCAAGACGGCCCGAGAGGGCCCCAAGAGCCCCAAGAGAGGCCCAAGACGGGGAACGCGACCCAACAGCAGAGCGTTCCCCCCAAAAGGCCCACATGAGGCCGCAAGAGGACCCCAAAAGCTTCCCGAGGGCCCAAAAGGCCCCAGGAGACGTCCAAGAGGTTCCAAAATAGCCCAAGAGTGCCCTCGATGCGTCAAAACTGCTTCCAGGAGGCCCCCGGGAGGCTTCCGGATTGCCTCAATCTGGCCGCAGACGTGCACGACGCCCGGGCGCCCAGGGCGGCTGCCCCGAGGGGGCATGGGAGTACTGGGGCTCATTTTCCATGTGGTTTTAGAGGGTTTCCGCGTCCTGGGCCTCGGAGGCTGCCGCCTCCGACCCCCCGTCGGAGGACGGGGCGGCCGGGGAGGTCCAAAATAGTTCAGGAGGGCCTCCAGAGGCTCCCAAGACGGCCCAAGCGGGCCCCGAGTCGCCGAAAGACCGCTCCAGGACGCCCAAGATAGGCCCAAGACGGCCCGAGAGGCCCCCCAAGGCACTCCACGACGCTTCAAGACGCCTCTCCACAGCGCTTCAAGAGGCCGAAATCGTCACATAGGTTTTCGAACGATTTTGGCCTTCCAGCCTTTTCGGCTGTCCGACGTTCCAAGACGGCTCAATAGGCCCAAGAGCGCCCCAAGACGGCCCAAGAGGCCCCAAGACAGCCCAGAGTCCCCAGCCCCAAGATGTGCCCCCACGACTCCAACATTCGACCCTCCCGCTTGAAGAGTGCCCCAGGAGGCCCCAAGGAGCCCCCAAGAGGCCCCAGGAGGCCCCCAAGGAGGAGGCCCAAACGAGGCCTAAAGAGGCCACAAAACAGCCCCGAGGAGGCCCCACAACGGTCCCAAAACGGCTACCGAGAAGCTGCGAAACTGCCTTCACGACGTCCCCGACAGGCCAATCACGAGATCCAAACCAACACCCATGAGGCCTCTGACCCACCACCCAGGGCACTGTGGCGGGAGCAGTGACAGCACTTGTGCACAGCATGTTCTGGCGGGAGCCTTCCGGAACACGCTGCAGGGGGAGGAGGAAGATCAGGAGGAGAGAGAGCTGGAGTGGGAGGAGGAGGAGGAGGAGGGGGACGAGGAGGAGGAAGAGGCCTCCAAGACAGCTCCAAGATAGCCGAAGAGGCTTCCAAGAGGGCCCTGGGCGGCCCACGAGGGCCCCAAGGCGGTGCCTGAGGCGCCCAAGAAGGCCCGAGAGGGCCCCAAGACAGCCCCAAGAGAGGCCCAAGAAGGGAAACACGAACTGAGAATCCGAGCTTTCTACCCCGAGAGGTTCTCGGGAAGTCCAAAGAGGCCCCCCAAGAAGCTCCCAAGAGGGCCGACGAGGTTCCAAGAGATCTCCCAAGTTGGCCCCAAGAGGCACAACTCATTGTTTTACGATTGGGTTTTGACGGGTTTGAATTGTTTCGGCCTTTTGGCATCCCGATGCTCCAAGACGGCCCAAGAGGCTTCCAATACCGCTCCAATATAGAGGAAGAGGCCTCCAAGAGGGCCCCAAGACGGCCCGCGAGGGCCCCAAGACGGTGCTTGAGGCGCCCAAGACGGCCCGAGAGGGCCCCAAGAGCCCCAAGAGAGGCCCAAGAAGGGGAACACGACCCAACAGCAGAGCGTTCCTCCCGAAAGGCCCACATGAGGCCGCAAGAGGACCCCAAAAGCTTCCCGCGGGCCCAAAAGGCCCCCAGGAGACGTCCAAGAGGTTCCAAAATAGCCCAAGAGTGCCCTCGATGCGTCAAAACTGCTTCCAGGAGGCCCCCGGGAGGCTTCCGGATTGCCTCAATCTGGCCGCAGGTGGCCTCAAGTCGGGCCTCCACGCAGCAAGGACGGCCAATGACGGCTTCAGATTACAGAACCGATGCCCCCAAGGGACCCGCAGACGCCCCCCCCAAGAGGCACCCAAGAGGTGCCTCCAACAGCCAGTTGACAAAGCATGCGGAACACCCCAGAAGCTCCTCAGATGCCGTCGCGCGCCTGTGCTTGATAGCGTTGTCCAAGATCGTCCAGCGCCCCCCCCGCCTGGGCTAGAACCATCGCGCGCGCGAAGCGCACGCGATGATTCTAGTGTATATATATACATATATATATATATACAAGACTGCATTGGCGCTTCGCGCCATGCACCTTGGTCCTTGAAGTTTGGTGTGCAGGCGGAATAGCAGGAAGGTCAAGCCGACAATTTAGCGACAATTCCTTGTTGCCTTTTCCAGCATCGCCGCTATGATAATGTTGTTCGTCTTCCTTCCTCCATGTTTCTTTTTCTTCATTTTCGCTATACTCTGCGCATTTTCCCCATCCTCCGCAGCTCTTTTTTGCGGAGGCTCCTCCTTGGAGAGCCTCTGGGGGCCTCACAAAAGTTGTTTCAGGCTTTCTTAAGGCTTTCCGGAGGCCTCCTGGGCGTATTCTGGGGGCCTCTGGGGGCTTCCTCGGGCCACCCTGCCTCCAACCGCGGTCTCCCTGAACGACCGGGTCACGATTTGGAATGCTTCGGAGGGCGTCTTGGGGCCATTTTGGGCCGCCATGGGGCTCTCTGAGGGCCATCTTGGACCCGTGTTGTGCCGTTTTGGGGCTCTCTTGGACTGCCCGGAAGCCCTTTCGGATGGTTGTGGGGCGATTTTGGAGCCTCACAGGCGGCTTCGGACGCCCAGAAGACCGCCGTCCTGGAGCGTCGGGAAGCCGAAGAGAGGAGAACCCTCAAATTCACAAGAAGAAAAAAAAAAAAAAACAGAAAATCAATGATTTGTTTCCTCTTGGGGCCTTCTGTGGAGTGCTCTTGGAGGCCTCTTTGGGACCGTCCTGGAGGCCCCTTGGGCCATCTGGAGGTGACGTCGGTCACTCTTGCAGCGCTCTTGTGCTGTCTTGGGGGTCTCTGGGACGTCTCCGATGACCCCCCTGATCGCCCTAGGTTTGCTGGCTTGGCAAAGCGCCCTGCGAGGCTCGGGGGGCCGCTTCGAGGCCCGTCCAGAGGGTCCCCAAGCCCCAGATCCCGGGAGTCCGGTTTTGGGGGGGGGACCCCTTTCGCGTTCCGCCCGGATTGTAAAAATATGTAACAGGGAATATTGTAATGGCCTCCGGCCAGTGCCGCCGATCCGGGGGGCTCTGGATTCGGTGATCTTGGAGTCGTCGGGGACGCTGTTTCGGAGGGAGGGCGCTCTTGGAGTCGTCGGGGACGCTTTTTGGAGCTGACGTGCCGTTTGGGGGGGTGCCTGGAGCGGTTCCGGGGGGGGTCCGGGGAAGGTTCCGAGGAGAGGGTCTTGGGGGCGGTAGCGGCTAGATCTGAGGGGGTCCTTGGGACCCCCCGAAACATCTTGGGGATGCGGATGCGCAAATCACGAAGAAAACGCCAGATGGGGGACCGCCCCCCCCCTCCCCCCCTTCCCCGGGGGTGGTACCCCCCGAAACATCTTGGGGATGCGCAAATCATTCAGAAAACGCCAGATGGGGGACCGCCCTCCCCCTTCTCCCCCCCTTCCCGGCAGAGCCACCCCGGCGCCCCCCCCCAAACAGAATTGAAGCTCTTGCTTAGGCTTAGAGCTGAAGCTCTTGCTGAGGCTCCTTGAAGTTCACACGCCGGATCGGCGGACATACACACAAGAGTGCATTGGCGCTTCGCGCCAAACGCGTTGTTCCTGGCCCTCCCCGGCAAAACGATAAATCATCGTTTGCTTCAGCAGGGGGGACCTCGAGACCTGGACAGGCGACCGGCTCATTGTTCTGATATCCCTGGTGCATGCTGACACCGTGCTCGCCCGATGCGTTTGCACGCTTGTGTGCAGGAGTGGGGAAGGAATGCTGATTTTTTAACGCGCGAAGGTCCTTGGAGGAATTAAGGAGCGTTCCCATGGCACGCCGACGAAGTCGCAGTAGTTCCGAACACGTCGATTTCTGTTCGTTTCCTGAATGCCTGCGCTCAGGGAGTATTCAATCGTCGAACTTCGA
>CAUYUJ010014727.1:936576-939076 GCA_963575745.1 Prorocentrum cordatum | reverse complement strand
TTATGGGAACACGTATGCTTTGAGCATGTGCGACTTTTGGGATTCTGAGCGTCCACGACGAGCCCACAAGCCCCGAAGATCGCCCCAAGATCGCCCCAGAGACCCCGAAGAGGGCTCCAAGACGTGCCAAGGCGGCCCCAAGACGGCCCAAGTCGCGCCGAAGACTGCCCATGACGGCCCCCAAAGGGCCCTAGAGCCAGAACTCGAAATTATATATCCAGTTTTCTGCCCAAACGTTACCTCCCAGACTGCCAGCAGGCCTCCAAGAAGCCCCCAAGAGGTCCAACAGAGGCCCCAAGAGAACCCCAAACGGCTCCCAAGAGCCCCCGAAGAAGCTTCAAAACTGCCTCCAAGAGACTCCCGACCAGGTGCGTCAAACTCCCAGGGATTGGCCCGTGATGCGCCCCTGGCGTTCTCGATTTGAGGCGCGTGGGCTGGCGGCGGGCCCCGTCTCCATGCACGGTCGGCGCGCGTTCCATCGCGGGCGGCACTGGCGCCATGCCTCAGGGGGCTGCCCTCCCCGACCCGTGGATTCTTCTCGCTTCGCGGGGTGCACGTCTGGAATGCGAAGAGTACGTGCGTTTAGGCCCTCCTGGGAGCCTTTTGGAGGCCTCTTGGGACATCTTGTGGCTGTTTGGGGGCTTGTTGGGGCCCTGTTGGGGTGCCTTCGGGGTGTCCTTGGCCGTCTTCGGGCGCTCCTGGGCCGTCAGGCGGTCGTCTTGGGGGCCTCCCTGATCTGTGGATCTGTTGCCCGCGCGCCAGATCCACGGATCCGCAATCCATGTCAGCGCATTCCCGATGGGCGCGTGGGTGCGAGGATTTGGGCGGCCTGTCGGTGGGCAGCGGGGGTCGGACCAATGTGCAGACTTGTTTTGACGTGGCAGTCTCATGGTGCAGAAGCCGGTCCTGCGCTGAGACTCGTTTCGCCTGTGGGGTTCGTCAGTCCGCTAATGAGCCGCAGATGGCAGCAATGCGCGAGCGACCTACGATCAAGATGCGTTGGCAATAACATCGGTGGCAATAAACTCAAGACGCGGTGGCAATAAAATCAAGCTGCGGTGGCCTCCAGCTGAGTACGGTAGGTTCGCGTCGTGTCGATTGGCGGCGACCCCGCCGCCAGTGTTCAACGTTGAACGCCGCCGGCGACCCAGAATCATGCGGTGTTGAGCAATCAAGATGCCGATCGTTCAAGGTTGAACGATCCAGCGCGGTGTCAGAAACCAACGCCAGAGTTGGCACGTTACGAACCCAGCGTAGGCTTCAGGTTGGACTCACCACGCGACCAGTGAGTGAGCTCCGAGACCAGAAAGTAGCTTCGGTCCTCGCTCGGGCCACCTGTTTGGGGGGGCGGGTTGAAGCTCAGGCCCAGGGCCCAGGCTCCAGGGCAGGGCCCTGGTTGGATCCGATCGATCCGGCTCGGCATCGATTCTGGACGAGTCGATCCGATCCGATTTTGGGTGCCGCGTAATGGGGGGGGCGGGCGAGACATGGGGGGGCAGCGAGGGCTGCAGAAAATGTACCCTTTACTCGGACCCCCTCGAGTCATGAAAAATCACCACGGAAGGTTTTCGCTATTTTCTGCCTTTGGGGGCCCTTTACCGCGCCTCGGGACCGCCAAACAACGACTAAGGATGAAAAAACGGTCCCGGGGAATGGGTCGAGATCTCTTGGGGTCGACGTCATGAAAAAATTAGCCTGGCGAAGGACCCAACCATATGCAGTTGTGGGTATCGCATTCGGGGGAGCCCCGTATTGGGCCACGAAACGCTGTACTGGGTGGGGGGGACGCATGCGAACTGCGCCACTGGGACCTTCGGTGGAGCTCCCTATGGGGCCACGAAACGCTGCCCTGGGTGGGGGGGAACCCATGCGAACTGCGCCACTGGGGCCTTCGGTGGAGCTCCCTATGGGGCCACGAAACGCAGCCCTGGGTGAGGGAACCGCATGCGGGCTGTGCCACTGGGACCTTCGGTGGAGCTCCCTATGGGGCTACGAGACGCTGCCCTGGGTGGGGGAACCGCATGCGGGCTGTGCCACTGGGACCTTCGGTGGAGCTCCCTATGGGGCCAGGGGGAACCGCATGCGGGCTGTGCCACTGGAACCTTCGGTGGAGCTCCCTATGGGGGTACGAAACGCTGCCCTGGGCGGGGGAACCGCATGCGGGCTGTGCCACTGGGACCTTCGGTGGAGCTCCCTATGGGGCCACGAACCGCTGCCCTGGGTGGGGGAACCGCATGCGGGCTGTGCCACCGCATGCGGGCTGTGCCACTGGGACCTTCGGTGGAGCTCCCTATGGGGCTACGAAACGCTGCCCTGGGTGGGGGAACCCCATGCGGGCTGTGCCACTGGGACCTTCGGTGGAGCTCCCTATGGGGCTACGAAGCGCTGCACACCTGTGCCGCTGGGTGCCTTTGTGGCGTCCCAGGAAAACAGGCGGGTTGGCAGCCCGATCGTCTCCACAGCTCGACGGGGCTGTGGGAGAGACTCTTGCCCTGTGGTT
>CAUYUJ010014727.1:924076-931576 GCA_963575745.1 Prorocentrum cordatum | reverse complement strand
ACCCGCAACTTGGTTTGCAAACCCCATGCGGCGGCGATTGCGATGAGTGCGTGGCGCTGCCTGGTGCATCTCTGCGTCCGCGGCAGCCCGCGCATGCACGCGCGCGCAGCGACCAGTTAGTTTGGCGCGACCGACGCAGCCGCGGTGGCGCTGACCGCTGGGCACATCCCAGCGGGCACATGAGTGTGAGCCGGCGACTTGGGCGGATGCGGTATGATGGCAACGCCGACAATTGTAGACACGATGATGGTACAGTACATGGACATTATATTCGAACCCTGTGGCCCAAGATGCCCCCCAGACCCCCGACATTAATATTGATGGCGTGGCGACGGGGGGGCGTGAGTGGACAGAAGTATTCGAACCCCAAAGCACCGCCTCCAGCCCCCTCTCCTCATCCTCCTTTTCGTCCTCCTCATCAGCATCATCGTCATTCGCATCATCTTCATATTCGGCATCGTTATCATCATGAATATCAACATCATAAGCAGCATCGTCATACGTAGAATCACCAGCCTTACCATCTTCATCACCATCAGCAGCATCATCAGTATAAGTATCAGCCTTACCACCTTCATCACCATCAGTAGCATCATCATGATTACCGTCGTCGTCATCAGCGTCGCCATCTTCGTTATTACCGTCACCACCATCATCATCGACATCAGCAGCATCATATTCAGCAGCATCCTCATCCTACGCATCATCATCATCGTCATCACCATCGTCATCATCATCCTTGCCATCGTCAGCATCATCACCATCGTCATCATCAGCACCATGAGCAGCATCACCATGGCAACAACATCGTCAGTATCGTCATTTTCATCATCCTCATCCTCATCATTGGCATCATCATCGTACGCACCATCGTCATCGTCAGCAGCATCATCACCATCATCATCACCATCATCATCAACATCATCATGGTCGTCATCATCAGCATCATCAGTGTCATCATCATGATCATCGCCGTCACCAGCACCACCGCCACCATGACATCATCAGCATCAACACACTCACCACCATCATCAATACCATCACCCGCATCACCACCTTCACCATCATCATCGTCGTCATCCGCATCATCTCCACCATCATCAGCATCATCAGCATCATCATCATCAGCACGATCACCAACATATTCTTCATCATCATCATCACGATCATCACCATCATCACCACCATCATCATCGCCACCATCATTATCACCATCATCGGCAGCATCGTGCCCTTGCTCTCCGCATGTCCACGTCGGCACACTTCTCACATATTTCGTGGTTCCAGTGGCTGCGCTCGCTTGCGTCCCCCCGACCACGTCGGAACACCCCTCACACGCTTCGGGGTCTCTTAGGGAGCTCCACGGGAGACCCCAGTGGCTTCGTTCGCAAGCGTCCCCCCCGCCCATCTCGGCACACCCCTCACACGCATCGTGGCCCCATAGGGAGTGGCAGCGAAGGGCCCCAGCGGCTGCGCTCTCATGCGTCGCCCCGCCCATGTCGGCACACCCCTCACTCGCTTCGTGGCCTCATAGGGGGTTCCACCGAAGGTCCCAGTGGCTGTGCTCGCATTTGTCCCCCCGCCCATCTTGGCACACCACTCACACGCTTCGAGGTCTCATAGGGAGCTCCACGGAAGGCCCCAGTGGCTCGTTCGCAAGCGTCCCCCCTCACCCGTTTGGAACACCCCTCACACGCATCATGGCCCCATAGGGAGCTCCACCGATGGCTCCAGTGGCTGCGTTCGCATAGCACCACCGCACCCGTTTCGGCACCACTCACACGCTTTGTGGCCTCATAGGGAGTTCCTCCACAAGCCCCAGTGGTTGCGATCGCATTGCAAAATCGCGCCCGTTTCGGCACACCCCTTGCACGCTTCGTGGCCCCAGAAAGAGCTCCACCACAGGTTCCGGTGGCTGCGTTCGCATAGCGCCACCGCGCGCATCCTGGCAGACCTCCCGCACGTTTTGTGGCCTTAGAGGCTCCACCGAGGGCCGCAGCAGCTGCGTTCGCATGGTACCGCCGCACCCGTTTCGGCATACCTCTTGCACGTGTTGTGTCCCCCGATGGGACCTTTGCCCAGCGGCTGCGGTCGCATGGCGCCACCGCGTCGATTTCGGAACACCCCTCACGCTTTGGGACCCCAAATGGAGCTCCGCCGAAAGCGGTGCCCACAACTTGGTGTTCACAATTGCATATAGTTGGGTCCTTCGCCTGGATAATTTGTGTGCGTTGAGGTTCTCTCTCGCTCTTTCTCTATCTCTCTCTCTCTCTCTTTCTCTCATCTCTTTGGTCTCTTCGCCTATAGATATATAAGTAGGTCGAGCTGTGGCACGCTCGCTCTCTTTGTTCTTCTCTCGTTTTGGTTGTCTGACTCTCTTTCACCCTCTCTTACATACCTTCCCGCCGCTTTCTCCGTCCGCGAGGTACACTACGACGACTTCTCCGTGGACTATTATCCAACAGGCTCGCACGACACCCGCCGGCCTCGACTCGGTGGCGCACATGCGGGCACACAGTGTCGGGGGCCGTGGCGGCCTGCCTAGCAAGGGGCCACGCCCCTTTAAAGGAGGCCATCATCATCATCATCATCATCAGCATCAGCATCATCATCATCATCATCATCATCATCAGCATTACCATCATCAGCATCATCTTCGTCATCAGCATCATCAGCATCATCAGCATCATCTTCGTCATCATCATGTATCATCATCACCACCATCATGACCATCATCATGACCATCATTAGCATCACCACCATAATCATCATCGTCATCAGCATCATCATCGTTTTCATCCTCATCATCATCATCAGCATCATCATCATCATCCTCATCCTCCTCATCATCATCATCATCAGCATCATCATTTTCGTCATAGTCATTATGTTTATAGTCATGAGAGACCAAACATACCCACCGAACGGTGCTGGGATTGAGCCAGCTTGGCTGCCAAGCGGATCAGCTTGCCACCGCCATGTCGGAACCAAGCCCTTTCGGCTGCGGCAGCCTCGCGCCACGTCGATGCGGAAGCGGCGCCTGCGCGGGCGTTCAAGGCTGAAGGCCTCCGGCATCCCGAAGCATGCAAGTGTTGAAGGATCGCTGCTGTCGGATCGGGTCGCGGAGGTCGCTCTGAGTCTGAGCAGTGTCAGCGGCCAGTTTCCACGGTCGGCGCGGCAGGAACCAGGTGTGTCCATTCGACGGCTGAACGGGCACACGCGCCGAACGACAAACAAGTTTCCTCGAGCGCCCCCCTGACATCCTCTGATGTGTCTTTTTCACTCCTCGGCCCCAGAGCTACCGACCCCTTGCTCGGGGGTTTTGCAATCCGGGGCCCCGGAGCCACCGAACCCTGCCTCGGGGGTAGCTTTGCGCCCTGGGCCCATCTGTGGCGGACCCCGGGGCCTGAGAACGACCCCTGGAAGCCAAAATGGACGAAACCGCTTCGACTGACAAACGCATCTCGTCGGAAGTCTGGGAGCCTATCGGGCTCCCCCTGGCGCCCGCCCGCACCCCTCCGGGGCACCGCTTCGCCCATGGACTCCGGTGGGCGGCGTGCTCCCGTTGAGTGCGCGGCCCAACCTTGGGCGGTCAGCAGGCGAGGCGGAGCGGACCCGCGGAGGTGCGCCTCGGTCCAATCAGACCTGCGTGCGCCTTGGAGGCCCCAGGGCGCAGCGCAGTCGGGGGGCGACTTACCTAAGAATGGAGCCGTGCCCCTTTTGAGGAGGCGCAAGCATGGATGAAGGCGCTCCTCCTCCTCCTCCTCCTCCTCCTCCTCCTCTTCCTCCTCCTCTCCATGATCCTCCCCATCCCTCTCCCCCTCGTCCACCTCCTCCTCCCCCTCTTCCTCCTTCATCTCTTCTTTGCCCTCCTCCTCCTCCTCCTCCTCCTCCTCCTCCTCAATCGTCTCGGAAAATTTAAGACAAGCGATTTCTACCGTTCCTGGCAAACCCCTCCCCCCCGTTTCGAACCAGGGCAGGGGGGTCCCAAATCCACCCCACCACTTCGAACGGGTGGGGGAGGGCGCGGACCTTCTCCCCTCCCCGGTTAAGACCAGGGGAAGGGGGTGTAGGTGTTATTGCACGTTGACCTCTCAGACCTACGCCCTCTGTCAGCTGAACTCCCATCTCTACTGATGTTGTGGTACGAGGGTGCCCACGAGTCCCGGCAATGCTGCCGGACATCGCCGTTTTGGCGACCAGCGTACTACAGCACCTACTGGTTCTCAACCTGCCCAAGGCCCAGCGATATCACGTTATCAGATTGCGGATTTTGGCGACCTCAGAAGGGGAAGCGTGATTATCAATAATTTTCGTTCCTCATCGATCTCTATTACGATGAAACTGCTGCCATCTCCGAGGCAAGCAAGTTGGTAGCGGAGCCGTTATGGCTCCACGGACCGACGCGCGATGACGACAGAAGACGTGACACACGAGACTGTTTCATCATATAACGGCGGCATGGCTGGTTCCGACTCTTACACCATGACAGTCAAGCTCTACGTGCGCGGACCCCGCTTGATGTCCAAACTCCAGGGCCGCGCATGGCAGGGCGTTCAGAAATACGACAACCTGGACAGTCTAGACGGCAGCGCTGAGGATGCGACGAGCAAGTTACCAATCGGAGTGGCTCGGCAACTACAGTTCCTGAAGGAGAGAAGCGGCACCCCGGAGTGAGAGGACGCCCGACATGACATGTGAAGAAACATACGGGAAACCCGGACCAGCATGCGAGATCAGTTTGCGCAGCTCGAGGTGGAAGAGGACAGCATACAGAAAGGCGAACAAGGCGAGCGACGAGATTTCCGGCGTCAAGGATCCACTGTTTCCCGAACCTCGAGTGGTTCCTCCTCGAGAATGCGGCCATGTAAAATCATGAGCGCTCGGCATGCAGTTCGACAAGAAGTGCGAAAGGGGCGGAGGCCAAAGCTGTGGCCGACTGCAGTGGCAGAGCCGCAACAAGACCTAGGCGGCCAAGGGCGACGACGAGTACTACGACGACGGCGACGAAGCCGAATCAGGAGATGACGGACATGGAGACCAACTCCCAGGTGCTTTGCTTGGACAGGCGCTGACGGCCACAGAAGACACTGACATTGCTTCGTAGATCCAACACATCTACGATCAGGCGGGAGAGGACCCTGATATCCGTCATGAACTTTTCGAGGGCGCAGCTTACGCGGCAGGTCAGCAGGGCAAGCGAAATTCAAGCAGTCTCGCGGGCTCCTCCGTCGCAAGAAGACGGGCCGCAACATTGTCGGCAACGGCAGGAGCAAGGGCCCAGCTCCAATCGAAGGGTCTCGGCGCGATGCCGCTCGCGGCCGCGGCCCTTCGAGCTCAGCTAGCAGCCGCCCGCCGCGGGACAAAGAGTGGCACAAGGACCCGAACATCACCTGCCTAAGGCGCGGCGTGCTCGGACGCGTCGCGCGAGACTGCAAGTCGCCAGCGAAGCTCCAGCATGGCATGAAACACAAGCTTCTATCGTTCTTGTCTCGCCGACGGTCGCGAACCATAGCTGTGATACTGCGATGTACTGCGACCCAGAGGCGGGCCCGAAGCGATTGGCAGAACACCGCGACGCGATCTAGGATACGTTCTAATAGTATGCGATAAGTGCGTGTGTGTGTGTGTGTGTGTGTGTGTGCGCGCGTGCGTGTGCGCGTGCGTGTGCGTGCGTTCTGTTGTTCATGGTTTCTCAGATCCGAGGCGCCTTTGAGGGTGTCCTGGTCTCGGGGCTTCTTCGTCTGTGATGGTTTTGGCTATGGCCGCGCTGGCAGGCCGCCATGCTCATGATCCAGGTTGCAAGCTTTGAGCTTTTGGGCACTGGGCCCCTCGTCGTGTTCGCGTCCGGGAACAGCCAGACAGCCAATTCGATGAGTCGCGCCTCAATCCCAGGATGCGGTGTTGGCTAGCAGTGCGATCTCCGTGTTTCTATTGTTGATCGGGAGGCGCTCCTTATGATGGTCGTGGGCTTCCTGGCGCAATGTGCTGCAGCTGTTGTGTTGTAGAATTCGAGGAATACGCGATCATAGTAAAGAAAGCGCTTTCGTAACAGGACCTTCCTACCCGAATGGCCCCGGTGCTGACATGAGCTCGCAGTGGCTAGTCCAGATGCAAAACGGAGAGAAGTAGTTCCATGCGCCGCGTGCGTTTCCCGCGCAGACGCAGTCTCGACATGGGCTCGAGACCGTTATGCCCATCGGTCCTGGCTGGCCTCGAGCCGAGATTGTCGATCTACATATCTGAATGCCGCCATGGGGTGGGCCGAGTTCGTTCGGCTCCTCTCGGCGGCAGCGACGCGTCCAGGCGCCGCGGCGGCAGGCTGCAGCCGCGCGGTGGGGGGCGAGGCGACCGACGCCCAGGGCAATCGCCTCTCGCCCCCCCCCCCCCCCCCCCCCCCCCATCAAGTCGCCCATGCGCACCGAGAAGGAAGGGTCGACGAGGGGCGTCTATTCCGCTGCATAAGATGCGAGTGTTGCGGAGAGCTCAGGAGACCCAGCGCGGGCTGCAGCTGCGCGGGCGGCGAGAGCCACCTTCTCCCACGGATCCCGGATCAGGTGTCAATTTCCAGGCCCCGGCCCAAAGACTTCCCCCAAACCGCAGCGAACAAACCGGGCCCCGACGGCGAGCCCCAGGCCAGCGAGGCCACCGCTGAGGAGAAATTCGGATTCACCTTCGCCGCCGAGGACGGGATCGCGACAGAAGTCCTGGCCGACAGACGGGGAGGCACCGACGCCCATGACGGAGGTGGAGCTCGAGTCGGGTGCCATCGATCTGGGGAAAGCGATGGAGACGGGAATGCAGCACCCGCGCTGTCATCCGGCCAAAGTGACCGTCTCGGAGCATCTCCCGAGGATCGAGGCCGAGGCGGAGGATTCGCCCGTGGACGGGGAGATCCGGGACATTCGCGAGGAGACTTTCAGCCTGGGTAACTGGAACGATCCCACGATTCTCTAATTATGCAAGGAGGAGATGGAGATTCGGAAGTGGGCGCTTCCGGCAGCAGTGAAATTGACCTGGTAGACGTCAGCAGCGCCAGGGGGCTGAGCCACAAGCAGCTCCACGCGCTCGCTGGCGGCATCAACTGGCGCGAGCAGCAGGCGGCGTTCGAGGCGCGCGAGGTGCTCAGATACGGGCGTCTCGACTTGCGGGAGGTACGCGCGCCTCCCGAGTCTCGACCTGGGACGGGCAGTCGAGGGGTTGGGAGGTTTGGTGATGCGGTTCGGCAAGCGCAGCCAGGGCGACCTCGCGACGAGTTCGGGGCACTGGGATGCCCGTGAGACCCCGGGGCTGGAGCGACCGTGCCGCGCGGCATTATCGCCGCCATGAGCGGCGCGGCCCATCGTTCAGCGCGCCGGCCAGGGGGCGCCAAATCAGCGCGAGCGCTCGGAAGCCAAGCGGCGCAATAATGACGAAGTAACCAAGGCTCGCTCGCTGCTGGCGCGCCAGGCCCCCCGCGAGAACCCCGTCGATAATCATTTGCTGATCGCGACCTCCAAC
>CAUYUJ010014727.1:806576-919076 GCA_963575745.1 Prorocentrum cordatum | reverse complement strand
GGGCCATCCGGAGCTAGCCTGGGCGGAACAGGCGGCACCCGGGAAGGATCCCAGAGCTTGGGAGCCCACGTGATTGCTGGAAGCGCGCGGCGCGGGGGGTCCCTTGAGATCCTGGCTTCGCAGTTGTTCCGGGCCGAGCGTTTTCGCATGATTCCGCGCCCCGGGGCCCTCACATATCGATTGGTTCGAAAACACGGCGTACCAGGGTTCCAGTCGTGATTCCTCACGATTGTCTTTTTTTTTGTGTCGCGGATCTCAGGGTCGGGAGTCAAAGTCGGCGAGGATGAGCGGCATCGCAAGACCCAGGCATCTGGCGTCTCGGATTTCTCGAGGCACGGGCCCCCCGACCGATTTCTCGACCACTTCCCTGGGACCGGTTTTTCATCCCAAATCGTTTGTTCGACGGTCCCGTGGCCCGACGGGCCGCGGGAGGCCGAGATCGCTCAGAAAACATCGTACCGATTTTCATTGACGCAGGATGTCTGGGGCGACAAGTGGGTTGGCGCAGTGAGGGCCGCAGAGAGGGGCCTTTCGGGGCCCCTGAGCTGGTTCTTTTCGAGAGCCCAGACGGGGCCCATAGGGCCCCAAGAGTGCACCTTTCTCTTCCCCGCAATGGATCGCCCCCCCCCCCCTTATGAGCGCTGCCCCATCTGGAGCAAGAGGGTCGGCCGGTGGGGAGGAGGAGCGGCACCGCAGAGAGGTCTGGGACCCCTGCACCCCTCGGCTGCGGATATCCTCGGCGGCATGGCTCCCTGCCGCTGCCCAGGCGCCGGGCGGCCCTCTTCCAGGGGGGTGCCCTGCGTCGCGTGCTCTGGGGGTGCCCCCCTTCCAGGGGTGCCGCTCTTCCAGGGGTGCCCCCCTTCCAGGGGTGCCCCTCGTGGCCGAGCGCGTCCGTGTCTCGCTCGCCCTGGTGTTCCCGACGGGGGCCCGGCGGGCTTTGCCGACTCCAACGTGTGGGATGCCTTCGAGCCCGACGTGGACGAGCAGCACAACATCTGCAGCAGGCGCCGCGCTGGTGGCGGCTCCGTCCCTGCAGGGGGGGGCCCAGGGCACGAGCAGGTATGCCCTCCAGGGCAAGATAGAGCACCGTCCAAGCAGCTGGGAAGCACCCCAAAAGGTTCCGCTGTCGGCTGGTTCGGCGCGGGCGAGCCCGCTCGGCCACCGAAGGGGGGGCCGCAGGGGCTCGATTTCAACGGGGCGGTTACGGCTGCAGGTGGGTCCGGGCAGCAGCCGAGGGGGCCACGTCCCGACCAGCGAGCGGGGTCAGACGCCGAACGGGCCCAGGAGGCAGCCCTTGGGAATCGCATTGGTTTCTGTTTCTCTGCACGCTCGTTGCCGTCTCAGGCCGCCGACGGCACAGAAGGATTCCTGTGCACCGCCACCGTGGCACTCGGGCGGGTACTGGCAAAGCGAGCGAAGGCTCAGGCGGTTCCGTTGTTGGGACACTTGCTTCAGACCTCTAGCGGCTCGATGTCGCTAACCTCTCGACCTCTTCCCCAGGGCCAACCCCGCGGACAGAAACCCGCCGTCTCAGACCCCCGACATCATGTTTCTCTGTGTTTGATAATGTTGGCCCACAAAGCTCTCGACCCTCCCTGGAATTATTTTTTCATACCGAATAGTCGTTTGACGGTCCCGAGGCCCAGTGAGGGCCCCCCGAGGCTGAAAATAACGAAAAATTGTCCGCCGTGATTTTTGCCACGACTCGAGGGGGTCTGGGGGTTGGGCTCACATTGGCCGCAGGTGCGGCAGAGCCCCAGGCTCGATGATGTCCTCTGCCGTGTGGATCGGAGGCAGGGAAGGCTGCACCACCAGCACCAGGGGTGCTACCTCCAGCTAGCTAGGAGGCCCACGATGCCTCTCCGAGCTGGGGGCAGGGGGTGTCTCGAGTGGGGAGGGGGGTGGACCCCACCACCAGGAGGTCCCCCCCCCTGGTTCCTCGCGCTGGCGGTGGCTCCTAGCCTGGAGATCTGGGCCTGTGTGCCCTCCTGGAGGACCAGCCCCACGGCCAGAAGACCACCCCCCAGAGGCCGCAGGTGCGGAAAAGCCCCAGGCTCGAGATTCCCCTTCCGACGGGGCACTTTTTTCCTGACGTCGGCCCCCGAGGATCTCGACCCTTTTTCCTGGGCTGGCGTTTCATCCCAAGCCGTCTTTTGAATGCTCCGGGGCCAGGAGACGGCGGACGGAAACAGCGAAACACTTGGCGTAACGATTTTGTTTTCACGTCGACTGGATCTTTCCGTGTCGCGCCGCCGGTTCTGGCCCACCACGCCTCGGCACGACACGCTGACCACGTCCTGGTCCCTGGCCGCCCACATCCCGAGCCTTCCCCAGCCTTCACCCCCTGCGGAGCCCCCAACCTCTCGACCACTTCCCCAGGACCGGTTTACCACCTCAAGTTGTTTTTGTTACGGTTCCGAGGCCCGGCGAGTGCCCCGAGAGGCCGAGAACGCTAGAAAGGTTCCGTCCCTATTTTGTTGAGACGCCGCATGTCTGGGTACCTTCGAGCCCTTGGAGATCTGGGCTCGGGCAAGGGCGGCACACCTCGTGCACAGCAGCGTAGCCACACCGCTGTGCAGGCTCGGTGAAAAACGTGTCGCCCAATTCGTTTTGGGCCGAATCTTATAGCTCATCACCCAAACTCGACAGCTTGAGCGGGTTGGTCCTCGGTTACGCCCTGCGACGGTTCCCGCCGACGTCGGGTCGGGAACGTTGGCTTAGCGTGTCGCCCCACCAGCTCCAGCCCACCACGCCTCGGCGCGACACGGTTCGGTCCCCGGACGTCAACGTCCCAAGCATGTTCTAGTATCCGTCTCCGTGGAGTGGAGCGACACGCTATCCACTTGCAGTGCATGGCGTGCCGCCAGAGCGGCCGCGGCGACACTCTGTCCCGAAGTCCCACCAGCCCTTGGGGCGCAGGTGGTCTAGGCGTTTATTTTCCAACCTCCTTCCTTTCCCTGCTCGGGAGGTTGACCTCCCCCCCCTCCCTGCGTCTGGACGGGCTCCCCCGCGATGTGGCAGAGGGTCCTTTTTGGCCCAAGATGGCTCCAAGAGGGCTTCAGAGAGTGCGAGATGGCCCCCAAGATGGCCCAAGATAGCGGTCGATGGCTCAATATAGCCTCCGACACGCATCCAAGAGGCCTTAAGACAGCCCCAAGACGGTTTCAAGTGCCCTCCGAGCCCTCCGAGGATTCCCCCATGAGGCCAAAATCATGACAAATTGTGGAAAATCAATGCTTTTTTGCCTTTTTGCTTTTTCGCATCCGATGGGTTCTTGAGGCCTCAAGATGGCACCAAGACGGCCCAAGATAGTCCCGCGAGGGACCCAAGAGGTCCCCAAGACGGCCCTAAGAGCGCCCAAGAGCGCTTCAAGAGCGGCCCAAGAGGGCCCCAAGACGGCATTTTTGAGCCTCCGAGGGGGCGATGGGAATTGGACCCCCCGTATCTTTTTTAGCGAAAGGGTCCAAGACGGCCCCAAGAGGCCCCTCAGACATCCCAAAAGAGCCCCAAGAAGGCACCCAGACCCCCCAAAAGAGCCCCAAGAGGGCCCCAAGACGCCCCAAAAGAGCCCCAAGAAGCCCCAAGAAGGCCCTGAGATGACTTCAAGAGAGCCCGAAGAAAGAGCACCAGGAGGCCCCAGGAGGGGCCCAAGAGAATCCCAAGACAGCCCCAAGATGCCTCCAAGTTTCGAAACACACACGAGTTTAATATTCAAATCAGTGCAACAGCCATTACGAGTCATCGAAACACCCCTCACCCATCATCGAAGCACCATCGCAGCTTGCACTGATCTCCATCTTAAAATTCAATGCGGGAAGCTCTTTGTGATCCTTGTTTTCCCGAAGACGGCTGCGCGACTGCATGCGTCCTGCCGCCCCTGATTCACCAATTCCCCTGCTGATCGTTTCTGGATGGGCTGGTGGGGATACTTTTTTGTCGCAGCCGCAAGCGAAAGCGCAGGCGGCGTCAAACGGGACGGGCGGGCCGCGCGCGAACCGAATTGCCTAACGCGCCAGCAAACAGGGGCCTAAGCGGCACCTCAGATCACCGGAAGCGGGAGGTGGTGCGGGCTGCAGCTGCCAGGAACCAGGTCCAGGAGCGAGCACAACAAATTAGCCAACCGATGTTGGGGCGCAGCCAAAATGGCGCGGGAGCGATACCAGGATGAAGCCAGAAGCGCCATCGCGAAGGACCGCAGACACCAGCAAGGCCAGGATGAAATCACTGACCAGGACACTAGTGCATGGAAGTGTCGCCACCAAAGTCGCACACAACGCTGACAAGTGGCCGCTGAGGGTGAGGACATGACATAGGATAAACCACACGAGAAGTCCATGCACCCAGCCCCTGAAGGGGGCAGCTCGCTTGCAACATATTCCAGGAGGTAATGCTGTCACCGATGGCCAGGAATGCGTCACTGACCAGGAGCCAGCACGAGTGGCGCCACCGAAGTCGCACACTTGCTCTAGAGGAGACCACGCGCACTCCCGAACAAGGTCGACGACGTGAGAGGAGAACTGACCAGGAACTGGGCAGGGGCACGCCTCAAGCACGAGGTCGAGCGAACACGAATGCCGTGGACACCGCCGCCTATAGACCGTGGGCGTAGTCAACACAGTCGGCCGACGGCCAGGAGAGCACAGGTTGAGCCACGTGCCCTCGGGGGCTCCATGCGCCAACCAGGAAGTTGGGCATGTGGAGCAGGGCCCGGCTGCCTGAGGAGGGGGGGGCAGGACGGAGCGTGGCAGTGCCATCATCGCACGCGGAGCGGGGTAGCCCGGAGCGGGGCAACAGCCGAAAGGCGCGGGGAGTGGAAGGCGCCGAAGGCGGTGAAAACAACTACAGCAAGGCCCAGGGCCAACTAGGACAGGTTGACCACGGTCCCAGCGGCAGTCCTCGTGTCGGTATTGTCAGCAGGCAGCTGCCAGGGACCCAAGGGCGGGGGGGCAGCGGGTGCTGGGCAGAAAGTGCTACCAGGAAGTGGCTGAAGGCCACTGGTTTGCCGAGTACAGAAGGAACACCACCATGTGTGGGAGCACATGTCGCCTCGCCCGTCGCCGTTGTGTACGACCCCCGCAAGCCTCCTGTCTGCTGCGGGGCCCGTCCTCCGGGCAGGGGAGGCATGACGCCCCCCATCTGAGGGCCCACTGTTGGTCGGCATGCCAGGAGACCAGGAAGCAGCTGAAGGCTGCACCTTCTGCAAAGAATCCACAGCGACCTTAGCGTACAGGCGCGGCGGGCTGCGACTAGGGTGAAAGAAGGGCGGACGCGCCCGCAGTGCTAGAGCTGACCACCTTCCACTGCCTATTGCCCTTCCTGAGAGCGCGGCTGCCAGCGTGGCCCTTCGCCACCTGGCGTTTCTTGCACGCGCCGTCACTGCGACTCAGGTATCGCGGCCAGGAAAGCGGCTGAACTCCGCGTGCTCTGAGGTGGCACAGGAGGAGAAGAGGGAGGCAGAAAGCACTACCAGGAAGTGGCTGAAGGCCACTGGTTTGCCTAGGGACAGATGAATCACCGCCATGTGCGGGAGCGCTTGTCACCTCTCCCGTCGCCGCTGTGGTCGCCGCCGCGCTTGCCTCCTATTTGCCAGGCGTTGGAGTCCCAGGAGTGTGTCCAGGACCAGCTGTCCCAGTCCCAGGACTGGGCTGGTGGGGATACTTTTTTTTACAGCCGCAGGCGGAAGCGCCAGCGGCGGCGGGTAGCGGTCGGGCTGCGGCCGCTACAAATTGGCCGAGCGCGCGCGGGCGCGGCCGACGCCAAGCGGCGGGTGCAGGGGTGCTGAACCCAAGGAGTCTGACGGCAACCAGCACCAGGCAGTAATTACGCTGCCAAAATGGCGCGATGCAAGACCCCCACCAGGTCAGGGATATCTGAACAGTAGGGAGTCTGCCAACCAAGGCGCAGCAGGCTGAGAAGGGACCCAGGGTGTCTGCCATGCTCAGAGAGCGACCGACAGACACGCAAGCTGCCGCCAGACTGCATACCATAGGAAGGTTTGACTCTGACAGCGCCAGCGAACCGTCGCAGCTTCAGAGTACGCACCAACGCCGCCAAGGGCGCGAGATCGTGGTGTCTGTAACCAAACAAAGCACGTCAGGTCCAAGAGACAACCTCGAACAGATGCGATCGCAAGCGGGCCATCAGGTAACATGATGTGACGCAATGCGGAAGGTACAATTGCCCCAATCCTCTATCAGGCACAAGTCGCTGCGACTGCCAACCGTGGATTAGACGAGGAAGCGTACCAGGGAGCATCTAACGTGACTAACCCGCGCCGCCTATCCTTGGTACCTGGCGTACCAGAGGGAAGTGTAAGATGGCGCTCTGGGAAACTTTGCTGCCGCATACCAGCTTCAGCCCGAGCAACAGCCAGTGGTCACGAAGAAGCCCAGGGAAGTGCGATTCTGGACAGTGACGAGGCGAAGCCATCTTTGCGTCGGTCACAGAGCCGCGGGACCGGCGGACAACGTCCGACAGGGCCAGAGGTGAAAATAGCTACAGCGGGCCAGAGGCCAACTATGGCTTGCACGCAACACGCCCCAGCGCTGTCACGCAGACGGTTTTGCTGGTAAACACACTTGGGTCCAAAGGCAGGAAGTGCGTGTACCAGGGAGGGCGGCAGAAGCCGCCACACGGTGTTAAAAGAACTGATGAGCAGCTGAAGGCCGCCGTACCTTTGAGAACCTAGGAAAAGTGGTGAGTGCGTTTTTTTTTGTATTTTTGTACAGGGCCCAAAGCGTCAAGAATTCCCGATCGTAACTAACCATTGCAGGATCTTGTTTACCTTTTTCCCTGGTCTTCCTCCTTGTCTTGGTCCTCCTTCTTTGCGTTGGACAAACGCTGGCTTGCGTGAGCCGTCGCGTCTTGTTGTTGGCCGCAACCCGAGAACATACATAGGAACGCAGCGTTCGATCAACCTCGTCAAAGTTAACGAACCAGTGCGCGCAGGACAATAGAAGGGCGAAGAACCTTGGACAGGCAGAGAAGCCCGCCAGGGCACAGAGCAATGCACGGCAAGGATTCTCCAGAACCTCCCCAGCAGCAACCTGGTCCTCTTGGTCTTTCTCCTGGTCCTCCTGGCCCTCCTGTGGCTCGCTGGGACAACGGGTAGACTCAGACGCTCGTCCTTTTCGGCTCCAGAGATCCATGCTCTTGCACGTCCTCTCCGTTCGTCTTCCTTCTTATGTCGGTGGCAAAGACAAGGCGTCTGCGCGCGAAGCTTCCAGTCTCACGGGGCTGTCGGGGATCCGGTCTGGGGAGCGCCCCACTCCCGGCCCTCCTCTCTCTGCTCTCCTGGGCCAGGTGATGGTGGGCGGGGGTCGCCCGCCGCTTCCGCCTGGCAGGCGGCACAACATGGCGGGCGCAAGCTGCGGCGTGCAGGGCCCGCGCTCCCTGGAAGACTGCTCTTCCTGGCCTGGGCGCTCAGAACGGCTGGAAGAAGAGCAAGAGGAGGAGGATGGAGGAGAGAGGAGGAGGAGGAGAAGGAGGAGGAGGAGGAGGAAAAGGAGGAGGAAGGGGAGGAGGAGGAGGAGGAGGAGGAGGAGGAGGAGGAGGAGGAGGAGGAGGAGGAGGAGAGGAGGAGGAGGAGGAGGAGGAGGAGGAGAGAGGAGGAGGAGGAGAGGAGGAGGGGGGAGGGAGGGAGGGAGGGAGGAGAGGGAGGAGGGAGGGAGGAAGGAAGGAGGAGGGAAGGAGGAGGAGGAGGAGGAGGAGGAGGAGTAGGAGGAGGAAGAGGAGGAGGAGGGGGAGGATACGGGAGGAGGGAGGAGGGAGGAGGGATGGGGGGGAGGAGGAGGGACAAGGGAGGAGGGAGGTGAGAGGAGGCGGAGGAGGGAGGACGGGGAGGGGGGAGGAGGCGGAGGTGGGAGGGGGGAGGAGGACGAGGATGCGGAGGGAGGAGGGAGGAGGGAGGAGGGAGGGAGGAGGGAGGGAGCAGGGATGATGATGAAGATCCGCGGACGACCTCTGCGTAACGCGCTCCGTAGGCGTCTATCGAAGCGTCGTCTATCCTCGGCCTGGGAGCGGTGCGGTGCACGGTATCTCTGCTCCTTGGAGCCAATAGGCACCGTGCCGCGCCGGAGCGGTGCTTGAAGTGAGTCCACAAATGGTACGGTGTATGGGCGCCGTTCTCGTATCGAAGACAAAACATCCGGGAGCTCCGCGCAGTTTCCCTGGATCTTGGTTGCCGATCCAAGACACTCGCGAGGGCCTTCTAAGTTTATGTTTATGTTATTTTTCCCCCAAGGACGTGGGCGGGAGGGAGGGCGAAGATTGGCAGCGGGCCCAGATATCCGACGACATGATTTATGCTCACTCTGCGGGACTTTTCTTCCTCGATTTCGATTTCCCGAGGCCTCTCTCGGGCCCGGGGACCATCAAGAATGGATATGGGATGTAAGCCTATCCCGGTGTCAGCCTTCGGGAGTTCTGGATTTGTGGACAGAACAAATTATACCGGCGGAGGCCTGGGGGCAGGAGGATGGAGGGGGAGAAGGGAGAAGAGGATGCGGAGACGAAGAAGGAGAGGCGACTGTGAGAAGGGGTAGGAGGAAGAACGGGTGGAGCTGCGTGCCGTTTGCAAGAGATTCCGCGGTAGACATCTTGGATAATAGCTCTAGCAGGACTCGTCACGATGAGCGTGCGCACCCGGATGGAGTCGATTAATGCCGAACCCGTGTGTGCGGGAGGAGCGTCATGGCAAGTGTTGGAGCGAGATTGTAGTGGCTATGGTACTGGATGAGATCATATACATATTCATCAGCGTTCATTTCGTTCAGAAAACCGAGGGAGAGGGGGAACTGCAAGGGTTCAGCGTCACAGACGACACACGGGAAGAAGCATTGTAATATTTCCAGGATTGCCAGAACAAGTTCTGAAGACCGATCTCGGTAGCTGTTGGTTTGGACGCGAATGTGGGATTATCTCAGGATGTATTTGGGGCTACGGGAAGTTCCGCATTGACACTGCTCCAGTCGAACAGGAATATCATGCAGCAGCGGGTGTTGGGATCGATGGAAGTTTTGGGACTGCAAACCTTGAACACATGGCCTGCGACAGGTGCCCCCGACCTGGGCCCAGGTGTGACACGACGCCCTCAGCATCGATCTGAGTTTGGCGGCTGTTTATTCAAGAGGCTTACGCTATTCCGCCGACCCCCCAGACGAAGTGAGGCCGTGCGTCGTGAAGCTTCGTCACAGTTTCCAGGGCGTTAGCTGGCTGTTTATTGGACGCCGTCGCGCGCATGGGATGCTTTCAAGTGCGGTGTGTCGAGGGAGTGGCCGCCGCGCAGTCGCTACTTCGCGCAGGCATGGAGCTCACTCATCCTGCGCTTCTCGGGAGGGAGCATTGGAATACGTATGATGTGCGGCTACTTAATGTTGTGTTAACGGCTTGGCACACCCAGTAAAGTTCTATGATTTGCTGTACGAAGTTTCTCTCAGCATCGGCACGGACCATTGCCCTGTCCGTGCTGAGCTACATTGGGATCTCCAACCAGAAAGTTCGAGCGCACGACCCTCGACGCTGCTCAGAAGTTTTATTCTAGATGCCGTCATCGCAGAAGAGTTCCATCAGTACATTGTGAGCTCGACGTGGTCAGAGCTGAACTTCAGCACATACGAGCGATAGGGAGGAGGATGAGGATAAGGCAGGAGGACGAGGATAGGAAGGAGGACGAGGATAATGGAGGAGGACGAGGAGAAGGGAAGCGGAGGAGGAGAGGGAAGAGGAGCAAGATAGGGTGGTGCTTGAAACAGAAAGCCAACTCTTCTCAGCGGCGGACTTCGTGCAGATCGATGGGATCCGATGGGTTGGGCAGTGCGCCCTGACACTGCCAGGAACTCTGGCTCAGAGTGTCGCTCCGCCAGTTCTGGCCCACCACGCTTGGGTGCGACATGCTGTCCACGTCGCGGTCCTCAGGCGTCCGCGCCCCGAGGCTTCCCGAGCCTCCCGCCCCGCGGCGTGGAGCGGCACGCTGTCCGCTTGCAGGGCAAAGGGTGTCGCCGGGGCCGCCAGGGCAGCGCGCTGAACAACAGTTCCTGACCGTATCCGCGATGCAGTGGCGATGTATGGGCGACTCCGACTCACTGTCCCCCGGCTGTGCCAGTCCCCCCCTCCGCTCGTCATGCTCCCTCAGCCCAGAGCGGGCCTGTCCCGCCGCGCCTCCGCGCATGGCCGCCGCTGCGCTTGGGGGCGCAGTGGACAAGTGGCCCACGCGGTGGTAAGCTGCGGGGCTCGGGCATGAAGGAGAGCCGAGTGGCGGAGCGGTTTCAGTGCGATTCTAGGCCCCCCCAAATGGGGTCAGGGCAGACGGTGTCGAAGGATCGGTCCGCACCGCCGATGCATAGACGATGCGATTCGAGATGGAGCCATAATTCGTCCACGCGGGAGCCGATGCATTGCCCACGTCGTCGATGCATCGGCGATGCGGCGCGATTCTCCGACCCCATCTACTCGGATCCCATCTAGGAGGCCTCTGTGGACGCCGTGGGAGCGACCAAGGGACGTCACTGGGCATTGCCACTTGGGCTCCTGAGCCCAGCGCCAACCCCTGCCCGCGCCCCCCCGCTTGTGCGTGGGCGGCCGCGTCTCGAATGCGCTCACACCCCCCTCGTCCTGAGTGCCCCTTCTCCTCGTCCTTTCGTGCTCTATCCATTTCTCTTATAAATAACTCCTCCCTGTTGAACCCCAGATGTGTCGGTAGGGCGGGCCGGGCGTTTCGCCTGAGATTTACTCACCATTTGTGATCCTGAATTGCCATCTTGGCTCAAACCGTTGACTGGGAGGGGTCCTTCTTTCCTCGCCCGCTTAGATGGCACTGTCCAACGGCGGCGCTCTCCCGCGGGATGGCAACGCTGCTGGGCGAGGACGGCACGCTGTTGACCACGCTGGCTGCCCTCGCGCGCGGCGCAGCAGCGGGAGCCGCTAGTGCTTGAGGCTCGCGGCAGGTCGTCGCTGCTGCCGTGGCTGTGGCCATCCGCGTGGGCCCTTCAATCATCTACGGGCCCGATGGCGCCGAACTCGCCATGTGCCTGCCCGCCATCGGGCCTGTGCTGATGCAGCTGGTGAGTGGCGAGCGCGCCTCTGGCGCGCAGCGCGCGGCACGGAATGTTGAGGCGCATGTGGCCCTCGGCGAAAGGCCTGTCCCGTTGGGCGAGGCGTTCCGTGCGCCCCTGGCCTCCCAGCGCAGCCGCCGACGGCGCAAGAGGCGGCCGTCGGGAGCCTCCGACGAGCCCTTCACATGGACGACGTGCACAACACGCGCACCCTCGCGAAGCAGCATGCTGCGACTCCTGGGAACCGAAGGCGAAACCCGAGACGCTGACGAGGTTGATGGACAACGAGGAAGCGAATGAAGGCAACTCCTCGATCACGGCGGACAGACCCTGTGTGTTCAAGACCACGGTTTACGACTGGTCTGCCAACCAGGCGCGCATCATGAAGGCGCAGGAAACTAACGTGGCCGGGGATGCCGATGACTCCGCGTGAATGGCGGACAAACCTCGCGTGCTCAAGTCAACGGAGTACGACTGGTCTGCCACCATGGATTCCATAGACTTCAACACGAAGCCGCAGGCCTTCAACGAGGACAAGGCGAAGAGCCACGATGAACCTAAGGCGAACGACGAACCATGCATGACGCCCAAGACAAAATATACTGGGAAGCCTTTAGCATGGCCGACAACCCCTGCGTGCTCACCACATCGGAGTGCAGCTGGTCTGCCACCATGGTTCGCATCACGGCGATAGGACAGGACCCTGATAACCGAGTGCCCCGGATAAAAGTACATGCCCTCCCCTTTCCGCCTCTAACATTTTTAATAATGTGTCATTCTGGTTAAATTGTGGAGAGGGCGTTGAGGCCGAACTTGATAATCTCCGGGGGAAATTGCGAACCGAAGTTGCTATCATCTTATGTTTACTCGCAACAGCATCGCAAACGCTGAGCATGGCAATGGTGGGCTAACCATTCCAGCTTCTGCGATCACGAGCGTGTGGCAGCGCTATGGGATTCTCACCATTTCAGTTGTCCCAAGTCACGAACGTGCGGCAGGGCCGTGGTATTCTCACTTTCCTTGCCGCTCCCGAGTCAGGAACGCGTGGCAGGGCCATCGGGGCCGATTGGATTTTAAAAGTTACATGTGTTTTTCTCGAGCATGCAGAGCATCGGAGCTTGTCTTTTAGCGCATGGCTCACACGGTTCGTGGCCCGTCCTCCTCCTCTTCCTCCTCCTCCTCCTCTCCCCCCCCCTTGGTCCGAGCTTCCCTGAGTCCCCGAGTCCCCAAGCTTTCGAGCCTCTTCGAGGCGCCGAGCTGACCTCCCCCAGGGGCAACGATAGGAGGGATAAGGCATAAAAGGGCGCATCGATCCCCAATCGCCCATTGATCGCAGAGAGTGGTTCGATAGCCTGAACCTGCCCAGGAACGCGCGAATTCACGCTCGGGTGCCCGTCGCCGATGCATCGGCGATGGATCGCCGATTCCAGGACGATGCCCCCTCCCAACGCCTATCCCCCAGCACCGTTGCCCCCGAGTGCGTCGCGAGTCTCGGCCGTGCCCCAGCGCGCCCAGGCGGCGACCCAGCAGGTCGCGGCCCCGCAGAGATCGCCGCCCAGAGCGCGAGCCCGAGCTCGAAAGAGACTCTCGAGAGCACGGCCAAGCAGAACGAGAAGATCCCCGACAAGCTGTCCTTCATCGCGGACAAGGTCGCCATTGCCGAGATGCGCCAATGCCAATCGAGCGCGCAAGGCACTGGCGCTGCAAGAATGACGGCCTGCTTTTTTCAAGGCGGGCAGCGCCTCGTGGTGGGCGAGCGCCCAGCAAGCCGCCTTCGAGATGGCCCGCAACGGCGGTTCCCTCGAGAGCATCGAGAACGGGCGCATCTTCAACGAGAAGGACGCGAGGCGCGTCGTGCTGGCGGTGGCGCTGTTCTACAAGACCTACTGCGAGAAAGACGCCCGCCTCTGCGACGTCTTCGAGAATCGCGGAGAGCCGCCCGAGAACCTCTTCTGGCCCATGCCGAGCTTCAAGTCGAAGATGCTCGAGCCTGCCAAGAAGAAGGACATCGAGCTCGGCGCCGAGAGCGCCCGGCGCCTCAGTTTCGGCTCCTGCGCCGAGCGCGTCGGCAAGGCCCTCCTCGATATCCCCTCCGAGCTCCTCAACCCCCATGGCCTCGTGCTGCCGATCAACGAGAGCTTCGAGCCCGTCGAGGAGATGGGCGAGTAGTACTCCTCCGGCGCGCCAGCCGCTCAGCTCTTCGAGATGAGCCCCCAACTGGCGCCGCGCCGACGGCGCGGTGCAGGGCGTTGACCGCGCGCGAGCCGCCGCGCAAGCTGTCGCCAAGTGGCGCCGGGGCGGGCCGCAAGCGCGCTGCCGACAGGGCCCGCGAGCTCCAGGAGCGGAACTGCATGGACAGGCGCTCCAAGAATGACTACGCAAACATCGGCAGGCAGCTCTCCTTCGAGACAACGCCTTTCGACCAGCACGCCAAGATGACTTGCCGACGCTTCGCGCGCCCCCACCAGCCCGCCCAAAAACGATGTCCAGGCGAGTTGAGGTGATCAGGGAAGCGCGGCAGCAAAGAGGGGGGCGGCCGAGCCGCGCTCAGGAATAAGGGGTAGAAAGAGGAGGTGGATGGATGGGTGGACGAGGGAGCGGGAAGAAAGGGGATGAATTGGATGAGGAGGAGGCGGTGGAGGAGGAGGAGGAGGAGGAGGAAGAGAAGGAGTCGGAGGAGGAAGGAGGAACAGGAGAGCAAGCGAAAGGGCCAGAGGTCTCTTGGATACTTCTCGGAGCCCCTTGGGGTATCTCGTGGGAGTCTTGGCGCGTCTTGGGGGCCCCTTGGCGGTCGTGGGGGGCTCTGCGGCGTCTTGGGTGCCTCGGGGGGGCCTCTTGGGGCCGCTTGGGATCCTTTTAGGGGCCTCCTGGGGCCCCCTGGGGGCCTCTTGGGGCCATCTTGGGGCCGTCTTGGGACCTCCCGGGGCCCCCCGCGCGCTTCCTGGGGCCATCTTGGAGGAGATCGATCAAACAAGAGGGGGTCTTTCATTCGCCCCCCCCCCCCCCCCATCAGGAGGCCAAAATGGAGCCACAACTTTTGAAGCCAATGATTTTGGCTTCCTCGCCGAGGCCGTTTCGGGCGCTCTGACACCTCGCGAACCCCCCCGCCCTCCAGGGGGGGGGGTCGGGCGAGGGGCAACTCCGCCCCCGGAGGGGAAGAAGGAGGGGTGGAAGAGGAAACTCCCTCAACCACCGACGCCCAGATGGCTGGTGGGATAGCGAAGACTTCGCCGAGGTCCACGCCGACTGCGAAAAGATGCGGATCCAGCGCGAGCCCGAGAAAAGCCGAGCCGACGCGAAGGCCGAGCCAGTGGCCGACAAGTCGACGCCGGAGGGCGCCAGGGGGCCGAGCGGCGGCGAGCGGCGAGCGCCGGGCGCGCGAGCGCCCCGAGCCAAGCGCCCCCATGCTTTAGCTGAGAGGGTGCCGTGCGAGCGTCTCGAGGCGCGCGCTCGAACCCCATCCGCTTTCAAGCTCCAAGCGAGCGTTCGAGCACGCGCGAGTGGCGGTCCAAGCTGCGGGGCGCTACCCCCCCCTCTCGCCGAGTGATCCTCGACCAAGCCTCAAGCAATCAAGCAGGCTCGATCCTCCATCCTCGGATCGAGGATCCGAGATCTTGAGTCCGAGCATCTTCGAGCACCTTGGATCCTAGATCCGAGGATCGCCAAGCTTGGACTCGAAGATCTCGGTTTCGCGATCCGAGGATCGAGTATCAAGCCCCGGCGATCGTCGATCGTCACCGTCGCCGCCCAGGCCGCCATCAGGGAGACTATCATCGATCCCAGATCGGGGACCCGAGATCTTGATTCCGAGCATCTCCGAGCACCTTGGATACTAGATCCGAGGATCGCCACGCTTGGGCTCGAAGGTTTCGGGCTCGCGATCCGAGGATCGAGGATCGAGGCTCGGCGATCGTCGACCGCCCCCTCGTCGCCGCCCCCGGGCCCAGACCGCCATCGAGGAGGTTGCATCCTCGATCCTCGTATCGGGCATCCGAGATCTCGAGCCCAAGCATCCGTGAGCGCCTTGGGTCCTAGATCAGAGGATTGCCACGCTTGGACTCGAAGAACTCGTGTTCGCAATCCGAGGATCGAGGATCGAGCCTCGGCGATCGTCGATCTCCCACGTCGCCGCCCTCGAGCCCAGACTGCCATGAAGCGGGCTCGATCCTCGGATCGAGGATCTGAGATCTTGGTCTTGAGCACCTGCGAGCACCGCGGACCCTAGATACGAGGATCGCCAAGCTTGGGCTCGAGGATCCTGGGTCCTCGATCCGAGTATCGAGGACCCAGGATGCTGCTGGGGGCCGCGCGAGGATCGAGGGCCCAGGATCGATCGACGAGGCGGCTAGGTCGGGAGAGGTCGAGCGCCCCGGGCGCTTCCTGGCCACGAGGGGCCCCGAGCGCGCGAACTCCTGGCGGAGACGCGCCGGGCGAAGAATGGGGGGCAGCTGAGGGCCCTGGGCAGGTTCCTCACGGAGGCCGCGAAATCCAGTTTCGAGGAGCACATGCCACCGAAAATCTGCGGCCCGGGCTTCGGGCCGCAATCGGCGGCGGCCCCTCCGCGCGCCTCCCCGGGCGGCGCTCGCCCTGGGTGCCTCGGCGCCGGACGGGGCCATTCCAGCGACGTTCCCGCCGCCGCCGCCGCCGCGCGCAGCGCCCGGCGCCCTGTCAGCGGCGGCGACGGCCTGGCCCCGCAGCCAGGCAGGCACAACGGTCATCCCAACAGACCTGTCCAAGGAGAGCATCGCTAACTTCCTGGCCGATTGGATTTCCAAGGGCTGCGAGACGAAGCAGCGGGTCAGGTTGATGATTGCACCGACTGACGCGGGCAAGATTACCCCAAGGAGTTTCAAGCGGCGCGCGAGCCGCGCAGCTGACATTCTGTTCGGGCTTGAGTGACAGCAGGCCGAGATCCAACTTGAGCTTCGAGCGGAGAGGCCTCCGACCGCGGGGTTTCAAAACGTGTGCATGGTGGGTTTTCGTCAAGGAGTGGCTCAGTCTCATGGTGTTGTGCTTTCCTACTTGGTCCTCTCCGTCTACCTCGCCTTCGGCATCTCCCAAAACTCATTGCAATGGTCGGTGCCAGTACTTACATGGCAGTTGGGTGCACTGGGATTTCCGGCATTTTGGCGGTATCCCGCCCTGCTACTATGGGTGAGCCTTCTCCCTTCCGTTTTCAAGATTCGCAGTGCTTGGCGCGATATTCACAAGGATATCTGCATACATATATATATATATATATATATACATACATATATATATATGTATATATATATATGCATTATGTGGTCTGGTCGTCTGCATTCTATGCTACGAGACCTGGATACCGTCGACGCTGTTGCAGGTTGGTGATGAACGGGTATCGGATCCAGACTTTAGCTACACGAAGCTCACGGCTACGAGCTCTTCTATTTCGACAGGTTCAGCATCGGTAGATGCATCTCATTCCTCTTTCGCTGCTCTCTCGGGCATCGCACAAACATGATGGACCCTGCATGTCTCTTGCCGCTTGGAGGCGAAATACGTGCGCATGATCGCCCGCCGATACCATCGGCTTCCCCACCAAGATATACGGCCCCGAGGGGCAGCCCTGCTAGCCGCGCTGCTGCCGCCGCGCTGTCGTGGACGACCCGGTGGGGCTGGATTCGGAGTGGAGTGAGGTGGCCCCTGTTGTGGTGTGTGGTGAGGTTTTTGTCCTTCCACCCTGAGTTTGGGTCCTCGTTCTCCCCTTCCCCTTTCTCCTCTTTTACATTTTGTCTTAAAGCGGTTAAGAACATCATCCGATCCTATCCTTTCAGATCCTTTCGGGCGAGTGCGAGCATGCCCTGTCGTGTCTGCTGCCACTTACATTCGAACTCGGGCGAATCGGAAGCCCACGCGATCCTCGCAGCTTTCGATTCGGACCGTCTCGCCGAGCAGCGTCCACTTTCCACTGATTGCATCCTCCCTCTCCTCGTCCTCCTTCTCCTCCTCCTCGTCCTCGTCGTGAGTGCCCCTCCTCCACGTGCTCCTCTTCGGGCGGATGAGCTCGTCGGCGGCGCGCCCCAGGGGGTACGCGGAGACCGGCCGAACGTCTGAAAGAAACGCTTTCAGATCCTCCTCCGAAGAGAGGGGCGGTGTTTTTTCAGGCGGCCGGAGAATGCTTCTGACATGCGCCGCCGTTTTTTGAGAAGGCATGCCCCTGAATTCGCGGAAACTTGGGGCTCGAGTTCGCCGAAGCTTTTTGACGAGCCCGTTCTGTATTTTGACGGTTCAGTATTCGAATATGTTTGCAGCGGGAACCCGTGTCAAGCAACAGGATTGGTCTCGTCACTTTCTTGACGGCCCCGACAGGCAACCTCAGTCCCCCGATCATTGATCATCGCCACTTGATGTCATTATGAGTTGTACGTCTCCTCGATCAATGATGACCGCCGTTTGGCTTTCGGGTCGTAACTCGGGTCCCCGGCGGCCGTTCGGGACGATCCGGGCGCCCCCAGAGCGCCCTCGGCGAGGCGCAGCTGCTGGAAAGCACCACAATGCTGGAAAACCGCCCAGAACCCCAGAAAACGCCCGAAAACCGCCGCATCGAACCAACAGTTCCCGGCAGTTCCCCTTTCGACGCGACGCACCGCTCGAGAACCGCTCAGGTTCCAGTCCATGTGGCTGCGCCAGATGATATGGCTGGAGGCGGAGCTCGCGCTGTCCGAGGCCGACTGGCAGGTCGTCGTGACTCACTTCCCGCCCACGGGGTCCTGGGGCGAGGAACCGCTTGCGAAATTTCACGCTGGCGCACCCCCAACATGATATCCATGTGATTCTTCGATGTGCACATTTTGCTTATAGTTGTCAGATGACAGATCACAATATGACGCATTTGCTACTGCAGCGTGCGACGTCCGCGCTGACGCTAACGCAACGTGCAACGCCCGCGTTTCTTGCGGGCTTCCACAGCCGCCTGTGGCCGCCCACGGGGTCCTGGGGCGAGGAGTCGCTCAGGAAGTCCGGGCCCTTCCCTGTCACAGGCGGCGGCAGCGGGCACGGCGTGGTCGTGGCCCTGTCTTACGGGGGCTCGCTCCTTTTCTCCTTCTCCCTTTGTCTATATATATATATATGTATATATATCGGAGGTGAGGGGGTGAGATCGAAGTGGAAAGGAGAGCCCCCGTACCGGGAAATCGATTTCGGTTTCGTGTTCGTGCGTGCCGTGCGGGCGAGGCGAAGCTGCGTGGGCGGGCGAGAGAAAGTCTCCTGTGGTTGAGGCGCGGCCGGACCAAATGACTCCCTTCCGGGCGGCCGGGGGCCCGCGGTGTCCCGCCGGTGTCCCGCTGGTGTCCCGTGTGGCTGAGGCGCGGCCGGACCAAATGACTCCCTTCCGGGCGGCCGGGGGCCCGCGGTGTCCCGCCGGTGTCCCGCTGGTGTCCCGTGTGGCTGAGGCGCGGCCGGATCAAATGTCTCCCTTCCGGGCGGCCGGGGCCCCGCGGTGTCCCGCCGGTGTCCCGCTGGTGTCCCGTCGGTGTCCCGTCGGTGTCCCGATGATGATGATGATGATGATGATGATGATGATGATGATGATGATGATGATGATGATGATGATGATGATGATGATGATGATGATGATGATGATGATGATGATGATAATGATGATCATCATGATGATGATGATGATGATGATGATGATGATGTTGATGTTGATGTTGATGTTGTTGTTGATGATGGTGATGATGATGTTGGCGTGTTATTTTGATTATCGATAGTGAGATCGATAGTGAGGTCGAATGTGAGATCGATAGTGAGATCGATAGTGATATCGATTGTGAGATCGAGCGTGAGGCCGAGTGTCATACCGATTGTGAGATCGATTGTGAGATCGATAGTGGTATCGGTAGTGAGATCGATTGTGAGACCGAATGGGAGATCGATTGTGAGATCGGTTGTGATATCGATCGTGAGATCGACAGTGAGACCGAATGTGAGATCGATTGTGGGACCTATTGTGAGACCGAGTGTGAGATTGATAGTCATATCGATTGTGAGATCGATCGATTGAGATTGATAATGAGATCGATAGTGAGTTCGATAGTGAGATCGATGGTGAGACCGAATGTGAGATCGATTGTGAGATCGGTTGAGATATCGATAGTGAGATCGGTAGTGAGACCGAGTGTAAGATCGATAATGAGATCCAAAGTGAGTTGGGTAGTGAGATCGATAGTCAGATCGAATGTGAGATCGACTGTGATATCGATTCTCAGATCAATAGCGAGACCGAATGTGAGATCGATTGTGAGATCGATTGTGAGATCGATAGTCAGATCGATTGTGAGATCGATCGATTGAGATCGATTGTGAGATCGGTAGTGAGTTCGATAGTGAGATCGATCGAGTGCGACGTTGGTCCCTCCCCCCCCCTCACCTCCTTATCACCCGAAGGGTGGTCGTATAGGTATATATATATATATATATATATATATGTATAGCTTTCCTTTTCTCTCAATGTTTCCCTCTCGTTCGTACGTTGGTATTGCTTGTGTGTATATATATATTATTTTTCTTTGTTGCATATCACTCTATAGATACGTAGGTATGTTTTTACGCGTAGTCATCTTTGTTTGCTTATGTTGATCTCTCTCTCTCTTTCTCTCTTCTCTCTCTCTCTCTCTCTGCTTGTTTCTATTGCTCTCTGTTTGTTTGTAAATTTGCTGTAAGCTCGCGCGCAGAGCGGCCGGCTGATTTGGCGCAACTGTTGAGGTCTCGATGGAGTTTACCGATGGCAACTTCCCAGCGCGTCTCCAAGGCCGCCCTGGCGCGCGGGCACTTCAGCGCGGGTCGGTTGCTTGGGCGGGCGCGATATCACGATAATGTCGGCAACGACGGCAACGATTCTATTTGCGATGGTGGCGTCGGTCATGCCAATGACGGCGGCAAGAACAATGACGGCGGCGATGTTGGTGACGACGAGGACGACCATGATTTCCATGTACCGGTGGTAACGATTGACTAGTGATGCCGGCGATGGTGGCGATTGACGGTGGCGATAACAGCGGTTGCGCGACGGCGTTGATTAGGGTGACGGTGAGGAAGTGCTCGCGCGGAGAAACTCAAGAGATCTTGCATACGCTATGTTGAACGGCAGTTGTTTTACTCATGCGCTTTGCAGAGGCTCATCTTAACTGGCTTCGAAGACCAAATGCTCTGGACAGGTTTTGACACGGGCGCGTCGCGGCGCGCGCTTGTGGCTTGCATGGTATCATCTGGTTCGGATTCATATTTTGGGCGCGCGCTAGATGAATGCAGATGCACCGCGTGCTGAGATGAGACGGTGGGTTCTGCACGAGATGGTTTTCAGCAGATGCGCGTGGGCATACGTTATGTAAGCTGTTTTCGTTGAGCACTGGTTGGTTTTTTGTTTTAGATTGAAGTGCTAGCGCCACTAATGTGTTCGGTATGTGTCAGGCATGTGCGAGCGAGTGTGTGGACTGTGTCGTATGCTGTTTTGTTTGTTTGCAAGGTGTTCGTGCACATCCATTGTTGAGATAACCTGCTGCGCTCGCATGTTTTACTTGTCAGGGGCGAGGGGGGGGTGGATCGATGCCCAGTCGCCTTGGATGGTGTGGTTCCATGTGCAAAATGAACGATGAGGCATGACCGTCTGTGAATTTCCCATGTTCCAAAGAGGGCGTCAAGTCCGGGACGGAGCAGGTGCTGGAGTGAGTGGTACAGATGCATTTTCTTTAGAGCACAGAAAGCATTGTGACGGCATCCGCGCGTGACCACCTCGAATGTTTTTGCACGGATCTTGCTCACATGCCCGCACCTTATGGGCAGCATCCGACAGGGCGTGAGTGAAACTACTCATCGGGACGTGTCTCCAAATTTCAACAGGTGAGATGGCGGGCGGACCGGACCCCGCTCATGCAGACATATGGCCCGTGCGGGCAAGTGGTGATGGTGATGACGACATCGGCGATGACGTCCCCGCGTGGGCGCCCACGGGGCGCCCACGACCTCGGCGGAACCAGCCAGCGCACGGGGCGCTCACGAGGCGCCCACGAGCGCCCACCAGGCGAATCCTCGGCGGACCCAGCCAGCGCACGGGGCGCCCAATCTCGGCGGACCCAGCCAGCGCACGGGGCGCCCACCAGGCGCCCACGAGCGCCAACCAGGCGAAACCACGGCGGACCCATCCAGCGCACAGAGCGCCCACGAGCGCCCACCAGGCGAAACCCCAGCGCACCCATACAATTACCCAGATCAGCCCGAGTGAGTATGCCTAAATGCAAGCACTGCTAAGATCCGCTGAAGGAGAACTATCCTCCCAGACTCGAGTCCCCACCAAGAAGGCGAATTCGCGAGCGCCCAAGGACGGCCCAAAGGGGCCCCGAAGTGACCCCCGAGACGACCAAGACGGGCCGCAGACGGCCCACGAAAGCCGCAATGCCAGGCAACAGGTTTCCCGGACTGCCCCAGAAGGCCACAGAAAGACAGACATCATTGATTACCCCGATTTGTTCGTACGAGTTCTGGGCACTCGCCGTCTCGGTCTTCAGAGCCTCCACGACGGCCTAAGAGGAAGCCTTCAAGCTCTCCCCAATATGGGCCACAAGGCGTCCTAAGGGGGTCTCACGAGGGGCCCAAGGCGGCTCGAGATGGGGTGAAGATAGCCCGAGAGGGACCCAGTCCAGACCGCCGGCGAAAACTCCAGTACGGCTCAATAGGGCTTCCAGACCGCCCCAAGGGACGCCCGAGGCGGCCCAGAGGGGACCGAGACGGCCCAACTAGGCCCCAAGACGACCCAGCTGGTCTCCCGAAGCCATTTCGCTTCAGCCGACTGCCCTGCGTGCCCCAAGGTGCAGCTGGTACCCCAGCGCGCTGCAGCCTCTCGATAAGCCCTGGACTCTGGAGCATCAGGCGGGCGACACCCGCCGAGGCGAGGCGCATCCCCCCGGAAATCATGGCGAGCGCCGCGCCAGCCAGCTGGCGCCCGCAGGAGCTGGCTGCGGCCAGCAGCCTGGCGCAGATGGTGCGGCGGGTGCCGTTGCAGCAGGATGGCACCCCCGACATGGAGTCGGCGTCCGGCAAGTCTGCGATGAGCTGCCTCCTGAACATGCTCGACTTGGTCAGCCACGAGCTGGGGGTGGAGCACGCGGCGAGGGACTACTGCTCTGCCATGGCGGAGCACCACAAGGCGCACTGGATGCAGCAGGGGTGCCTGTACAGCCTGAAGGTGTTGGCCAAGTGCAACGAGGGCCAGAGCGAGGTCGTGGTCAACGGGCAGGCGTTCCAAATGAGCCGCAAGACTGCTCGCCTGACTGGGTGGGTGAGGCGCCGGTGGTGCGAGGTCTTCGCGCTGCTGAAGCAGATGCGCAAGCAGCCGGCTGAGGCCTGGGATGCGCTCCAGAAGGTGAGCCTGCGCAAAGCCCTGGGTGCGCTGGACCACGCCTGGGCCTCCTTTGAGGAGAGGTTCTTCGCGGAGCTGAGGCTTTACGAGGTGCAGGCCCAAGGCGGTGCCGACCTCGTGCGCGGTTTCCGCAGCACCGTCGCTGCTGCACGAGGCGGCGGCGCGCAGGGACAGGCAAGCTGCTACGAGTCCAACTGCTGCTGGCAGCTCGTCCACCACATATCGCAGCTCAACTTGGTACTCAACCCAGGCCGCACGGGACGCATTTTCGGAGCCGAGGTGTTGATTGCGGCTCAGATGGTCATTAGATCTGGTCAAGAGCATGCGCCGCATCAGCAAGAGGCCATCTTCGACCCAGCCTGCCTCATCGCCAGTTGCGCAATCGAGGCGTTCGACAAGCTGTGCGACCGCATCCTCGAGAATGCAGACAATGATACTTCATGTCAGCGAAGCAGCGCAGGCTTGGTCGACGTTTTGAGCGCGTGGGAGTCCAGCTGGGAGCTCGCCGTCACCTACGTTGTCGACGAGAGCAGGCGCTACGCGTTGCGCGCCCTAGTGGATTGCACGACCAAGTCCCAAGCCATCTCTCATCACCTGACCGCCCTCTGCGACGATCGCGATCCGGAGATGTTCTTGGTGCTGCCTCGGATCGTATGGTTCTGCTTCCTGGAGAGCCAGCCCGAGGTGGCCCCGCTGCTGGCTCCGCTGCTCCCCCAGTTCGGCGTGGAGGACATGCGGGCCCTGCAGCGCGAGTTCTGGAGCCTGAAGGCCATGCTCGCCGGGGCCCCCGCGGAGGGCGAGGGCGCTTGCACTTCTGCGGCCCAGGCCGTCGGGCAGGACCGCGCCCTCGTGAACGCCGCCGTCGTGGGACCGGGCGGCGACTTCACCGACCTCGGGCTGCCAGAACCAACGGAGGAGGCTCTTCGGGCATTCCTGCGCACGGCGGAGGGGCGGAGCCTGGAGCTCCAGAGGCACCACGCGGAGGGCTGGAACCACCTCTGCGCGGTGATTCTCTGGTGCCTCGAGCCGCGCAGGCATGAGTCGGAGCGGCGGGGCCAGTGAGACCGAAAGCGGGCTGCGACTGTGGGGCAATTGGCCACCGTGCGGCATGCCGACCCTGAGAGGGCACCGTCCACGCGGGAATCGATTGCGATAGTGGCGCGGGGTATCCAGTAGTGATGCCCAGGGAACTGCGAAGTGGTTGTCCCCCCAGGTCTCATGAGCTGAGGCTCCTGGGTTGTACCTGGGGGGCACCGGTATCAGAGCAGCGGTGCGCACACTCGTACTCGTGCCATGCGCCAGAGTGCGCGGGGGAAATAAGGCACTGCCAGCATGATCTTACCATTTTGATGGCAGGGACGGCGGCACGCCGGCGATGACTTAGTCTACATCGGGCGTGGCAGGAGGAGGAGGAGGAGGAGGAGAAGGAGGAGGAGGAGGAGGAGACGACGAGACACAGTCAGCCGTAATTGTTTGCCGGGCAGTTGGATTGTCTGTGCTGTGCATCGCGGCTTGCTTTTGCCCACACTTGTTTGCCGGACAGCAGGATTGCTTGTGCTTTGCACCGCTGCTTACTTAGCTGTTTGCAGTGGTCTGTTTGCACGAATGTGCCCCACGTCTTATCATCATTGCACGCAGTTCACGGGCGGCGCCCCCCGCTTGGGTTGCTGCCCGATTTGCAGCGAGGTTCCCGAGTATGGCTCGCTCTCCGCATTTGAAATGTCACGCAGGCCTGCTCTGGCATGCACGCGCGGCGCGGAGGAAGCCTGGGCGCCCGTTGCCACTGGCTACTTGCCACTGTCCCCACTGAGATCCGAAGACGCGACGAAATTGCAACAACGTGGACAATCATGGCCAGAGCTCCAGACACCCTCTTTCTGCTGCGGCAGCTTTCGAGCCGGATCGATCTAAAAGGGTTCCTGGGCCGAAATTGTGCGGGAACGCCTGTTTCGAGAAACTTGCGACGCCAGGATTGATGGGTCGATTTTCCACCACCACTACCATAGGTAGGACAGGGAGGAGCAGGAGCAGGAGCAGGAGCAGGAGCAGGAGCAGGACCAGTGCAAACCCAAGACTCATCAACGATGTTGGAATATACCCTCCCTTCAAGCTCCCTTTTTACAGGCCCTTATAAGAGTTCATTTCCACTGAGGGAATTGCCCCGTTGGGGGACAACCGTGTGAACATCCTGAAGCGTGCCAGAACACCACTCTCGGGATTTCAACGCAACGAGTTAACCTGACTAGCACGTCTTGGCGATCCTAAATCGCGCCAGAACACCATTCCATTGAGTTCAACACCGCAATCAACGTATCTGTTGCGCCCTGACAATCCTGAATCGTTCCAGAACTCCATGTCTGGTGCTCTAGCCATGAGAACCAATGAAACTCTTACAAGCTTAAAATACGAATTTGCGCGGCGCTGAGGCGAGAGCCACATTTTGAAAATCAGCCGCCCTCAATCCGCGAAGCTCTTGCAATGTTTCAAACGAATGCACGCGGCGCTCAGGCGAGAGCCACATTCTGAAAACGACCCGCCATCAATTTGTGAAGCGTTTGCAAATTGCCACGTCGAATGGGCGTGGCGCTAAGGCGATGGCCACATTTTGAAAACGACCCGCCTTCAATCCGTGAAAGTCTTGCTCTTTGATCAAACGAATGTGCGAGGCGCTAAGGCGAGAGCGACATGCTGAAAACCATCCGCCCTCCACCTGCGAAACGGTTACAATTTTTTATTTGAGAATCAAGATCATAAATGGTGAGAAGTCTCAGGCGAAACACCCGGCCCGCCCATTGTACCGGCCTCGGGGTGCGACATGGAGGAGTTCTCTATAAGGGAAAGATGCGGACGAGGAGGATGAGGAGGAGGACATCCCCATCTTCGCCTCTTCCCCGTCCTACCTAAGGTAGTTGTGGTGGACATATGGGCCATCAAGGGTCTCAGTCGGTGGGTGTCCCCACTCGTCTCCCCTCTGCTGCCCGCATGCCCTTCCCCGCCCTCCTCTCAGTGCACGATCGATCGTCATCATCATCGATCGATCCGGCTGGGAAAATGACTTCAGAAAGATTGGGTCTAGGGTTCACGTTGGATCTCAGTGGAGGAACGGGCTTCGGGAGTGACGCGATCCGACGGTCGCATCTACCGACGCCGACTTGTCCGACGCGCTGGCCTGCGCGTCTTCATTCTCAGTGCCCCTGCCTCTGGAAGGGCAAGAGGTCTTGGATCGGCGCCTCTGGCACCGCCCCTTGCGCGCTCCGTGCGCCAAGAGGGGGAGGCCCAGCGCCGATCCAGCAAGTCCGCGCGGAGCTCCGAGAAATCAACTAGGGTGTGTCGTTGTTTGTTCCCTCTGGGCACTCGCCAGTTCTACCTTTGCCGTTTTTTTTATGTGCTGAAGCGACATGGTCATTGGCCCAGGGGCGGCCCGCTTTTCATAGGTCCCCACAGCAACCTGCTCTTCTCCCTTCTATCTCCTCGTTCTTCCGCGCCCCCTCCCCAGGAGAGCATGCCACTTGGGCCGAACCTGTTTTAGAAGCTCTGCTAATATGCCTGAGCGCAGAGAGCGCTACTAGGCTGTGATGGTGTCCTCCTGTTTCTCCTCCGTCGTTGACTCACGGCAGCCTACTGGATGCTGTCTGGTCCCCGCCCGCACATGAGAGCCAAACTTGGGTGCACACCCTGGGCGACGTCGCGGGCGGGAGGATCGGTTGGTTTCAGTCTTTTGCGCCGGGAGGGGCTGGGGGGGGGGGGGGGGGGGCACACGTCCAGCTCAAAGCCGCGGCGGTTGGATGCCGCAGTTGGGTGCACACCTGCTGCGCCTGGGATGGGTCCTGGGAGGGACCCATCCTGCCCATTTCTGTGGGACCCAGCGCTCTGTTTGTCCAGCAGCCTCGAGAAGAGTCTTCAGAAGCTTCCGAAAACGCCCGTGGGCACGCGCGCTGCTGCACAACACCGCTTGACTATATAAACTATGCTGAAGCCAACACCTCTGAGAGGAGCGAGACGTCAAGATACCAATACCTTCCCCAACAAATCTAAGATCCACAAGATTTCCAAGAGTTCCTATCGCTCCAGGTGGGCTCCAGACTCCAGACACGAATGCCCCTGGAGGCGCCAGAATGTCTGGAACGTACTCTGCCCTAGACCCGGGCCTCCTGTGCGAATTCGTGGTCGGCTCGCTTGCAACGGCGTAAGTACCAATTGCTGGCAGCTTCTGCTCCTCGTGTCGGCAGTGCGACCCAGCCTCTCCGCCTGTGTTTCTTGCGTCTGCCCACGAGCGCGCAACCGCAGCTGCCGTCGGCCCTTCGTCGGCAAGAGGCTGCGCCACGGGGCGCCTCGGGCAGGCACCCTCGCAGGAGAACTCACAGCCATATGGCCTCAGCCAAAAATGCACTACCGAACAGGCCTCCTGGACGGTTCCACAACGGCCCACATGACAGTCCCCCACTCGCAAGTTCGAGCAATGTCATGCCTTGCTTCGTTGTTGATGCATATGCGTATGTGTGTACACATGTAGTGGCCTTCGGCCAAATCTCCCCGCCGTGCTAAATAGTGGATCAGAGATGTCTTGGATGCTTGTTGGGGTTTCTTGAATGCCTCTCGGACGCTTCTCGGATGCTTATCTCTCGGATGCAAGCTCTATGATTCAAGTGTTACCCAGGTGGTGCCCTTGGGTCATATCGGTATCAGCGGGTGTCGGTCCCTCGTGCTTGGTTTGTGAGTGTGTGAGAGGCCCTCATGGGGGCCTCATTGGGTGTCTCTTTCTTGGATGGCTCTTGGGAGCCTTCTAGGGCCTCTTGGGGACCTCTTGGGGGCCTCGCCTCTTGGGGTCCTTTCTGGGGCCTCTCAGGGGCTTCTTGAGGTTTCTTGGGCGGCCCTTGGGGCCTCTGGGGGGCTTCTTGGTGGTCTCTGGGGCTATCTTGACTCCTGAGCAATTTCGCTTTCTCCCGAGGGCCCCTCTCTTGGGGCCTCTTGGGCCGCCCTCATGGGCCGTCCAGGGGCCCTTTTGAGCCTTGGGCCGTCTGTTGGCTGGGGGCCTCTTGGGGCCGTCTGGGGGTGATCTTGGGGGCTTCTTGGGCCGTATTGGAGCATCAAAAACCCGAACACACGAGAACCCGAATTTCATTCTAAAATCTATGATTTGGTCTCTGGTGGCCCTCCTGGGTTTGCTCTTGAACCGTTTCCGAGGCGTCTTGGGCTGTCTGGAGGCCATCTCTGGCGCCTTGGAGCGATCTTTCGGTGACTCTGGGCCCTCTTGGACCATCTTGAAGGCCTCCCCAGGGCCTCTTGGCCCGCTTGGATGCCCTGCTGGTCCAGGGAAGTCTTGCGAGAACATGCGGGGAGCCGCGGAAGGCGCGCGACAAGCCCCAGGAGATCTGTGAATGTTGGGTCCGGGCTCCTGAATCTTCACTCACTCAGGACTGAGGACGGAGACCCCCACGAGACTTGAGGACACTCCAACTCGTGCCCTTGGGCACGGTGGCTGGTATACGAGACTGCATTGGCGCTTCGTGCCATGCACCATGTCGGTCTGCGTGCGGAATGAGCGAACGGTGGATCAGTCAACACATAGATAATTCCTTGTTGTCGTATGCGTTGTCGTTCATAAGTGTGTTCTCCTTCTGCTTCCCTCGAGTTTCCTGTTTCTCGTCCTCGTTTTCGCCTTTCCCTGCAAACCCTTGCCCACCCTTCTGAGTTGTTTTTTGCGGAGGCTCCTCCCTGAAACACCTTCTTGGGCGCATCGCGAAATCTTTCAAATTGTTTCTTGGGGAAGCCTCTGGGGTCCCCTCGGCTGCAAATCACGGCCTCCCTCATCGAACGGGTCACGGGTCCCTCGGCGGCTGCGGGTTTCTTCCACCCCCCGCCCCCCCCTTTGTCTTCTCCAGAGGCAACCGCTGCGCCCGTCTAGATAATTATCGCGCGTGCCGCGGGCCTGTACGAACCTCCTGCACACCCCATTTAGTCTGATTGCAGTGGGGGCCCGCATCAAGAAACCAAGTGCTTTGGGTCAGGGTATCCAAAGTTTCTTTGCTGCGCGCGCTGCGCTATGTCTCCCCGCAGCCGTTGAAGGAGCTGCTGCGTTCAGGGTGCTCCGGGTTTCCCCTCAGGTGCAGCTCGCGCGCGGGTTTTCAGGGCTTGGTTTCTTGCGAGGGTTTCTTGCGGCCGCGCCCGCACTGCAGCTGGGTGCCCGCGTGTCTGCGTGCAGTTCTCATGTCTGGCCACCTAACTCTTGAGCGGCCTCGGACGCCCAGAAGGCCGAAGAACAGAGCATCCCAAAAGCATGCAACAAGAATTTGGACATCGATGTGTTTTGCGTTTGGAGGGTCTCTTGGGGGTCCGTTCTGGGTCGTCTTCTGGCGCCGTGGTTGTGTCTGTGGCCGCTTCGAGCCTCCGCGGGGTCGTTTGGGCTCCAGCCTTGCCGCTTTGGGCCCGTTGGCTTGGCCCAGCAGGGGCGTCCACCCGGCCCAGAACGCCCAGGGATCCTTGTGCACGGGCGTTCCGGGGATCCTCGTGCACGGGCGTCCAGGCGGTCCCCAGGGCCAGGAATTCTGTGAGGGGCAGTTTTAGCGGGGGGGCTCCATGTGATAACATGTCAAGGGCTGGAATCTGTCGGCCAGCGTGGACACAAAACAGTTTTGTATTGCACGGGAGCGTTTCGAAAAGTCTTGGGAGCTCTAGTGAGGCTTCTGGAGGCCTTCTGATGGCTTTCTAGGGGCCTCCGTGGGACTCTGGAACCCTTCTTGCCGTCTGGGGGCTGGGGGCTCTTGGCACGTGGGGCTCTTTTGGACCGTCTCGGGGCCTCTCTCTTTGGGTCGCTTCGGGGCGATATGGGGGATGCCGGAATACCGAAACAGTGAGAAGGACAATTCACACACCAGGGAAAAACTATGCTCGTCGATTCTTGAGAGCCGCTACATGGGTCCTTTGCGGCCGTCTTGGTGGCCTCTGTGGCCGTCTGGGGGATCGGTGCTGTCTTCTGACGGCTTGGATACGATATTGGGCCATAGTAGCCGTCTTCAGGCCTTGGAGGCCGTCGGCGTTTATTTTGGAGTTGTCTTGAAAACGCGAGATGCGCTTGCAAGGGACGCAAACCGTTAAGTGTGGGAGGAGTGTGTGGGGTATCCCCCAGGGGTGTTATCATGGTGGGTGGGACATATGTGTACGCATGTGACTTTATATACACCTATAGAAACGTTTACGGTAGATGAATGGGGAGGGGCTCAGGGGTCGAGGCAGGCATGGCCGCAGAAGAGAATGCAGGGCACAGTTGCAATTGAGGTTCAACAACTCTGGGCCCCGAAGGGGGCATGCTCGGTGCCTCGTCGGCCCCCCCCCGAAGAGCCGCCCGCTAGCGCGCCGGGCGATGGGCGGCAGGGCCAACGGCGGCTCTGCGGCTGGTGCGGCGGGGCGCTCCTGGCTGGCGAGTCGCTGGCGCTGGCGGAGCGCGCTGTGCTACCTCGTCGGTCCGGCGCGGCAGACCGCGCGCGGAGCCGCGCTCGCGCCGGGCGAGAGGTCGGCGCTGCTGGCCGAGGCGCGGCAGTTGGTGGCGCGCGATCCTCTAGGTGCTGAGGCAGCTGGAGGATGCCGCCTAAGGCTAAGGCCATGGCCGCCCCCAAGGCCAACGCGGTGGCCAAGGCGCTGGCTGGGCTGGAGCGCGGCCGTGGCCGCGGCGCGGGCGCCGGCCTGGGCGCGGCGGCTCCCTTCCCGCCGCTGGCGCCGGGAGCCCCGCCAGCCGTGGGAGGCGCGGCCGTGGTGCCGGGGGCCCCCGCGCCGGGGTTCGGCGCCGGAGGCGGCGCAGGCGCGGGTCTCGCGGCGTTCGGCGCGCCCGTCGGCGCGCCCGCCGCGCCGCCTGGAGGCCCGCCGGGCGTGGGAGCGGCCCTGGTCGGCGCACGTGCCGCCGCCGCGCCGCCTGGCGCGGGCGCAGGGGCGCCGCCGCCCGCCGTGGCAGCAGGCGCGCCGCCGCCCGCTGTGGCCGCGGGCCCTGGGCCCGCAGCAGGCGCTGCGCTCGTGCCCGCGGTTGCCCGCGCTGGAGCGCCCGCCGCGGGCGCGGCCCTGGCCGGCTTCATAGATGGCCCTTGGATGGGCGGTCTTGCGCTGGTCCAGGGGGACTTCGCGCGCGGGATGTTTGTGGAGATCGGCGCGCGCGGCGAGGGCCTTCGCGCGCGCCGAGGGCCCTGGAGCCCTGGAGCTGGACGTGGGCTACCCGCCGCCGGGCGCCGGGCCGCCAGGCCCGCTGCACCTTTGCAGCCGCGGCGCGGCGCGCGCGGCGCACTGCGCCGCGCCCGTCGTGGCGGGCGGGGGCGGCATGAGCCATCGGTAGTGATCGGCTGCTTCCGAGGGAGAGCCATCGTGAAGAAAGCAAGCTCCGCGCCCTTCTGCGCGTGCGCCTGCAAGGCTACCTGCGACTGTCGCGTTCAGCCTTGGCCGGGCCGGTGCGACGCAGGGTCCGCTCCCTTGCGCGGCTCTCCTGTCGCCTGGGGGGGCCGCCCTAACTGTGGAGTTGGTGCTAAACTTTCAGAATTCCGCACGCAGGTGGTTGGCACTGATGAAAGCCTGTAGCTGCGCAGTGCTGAGCATCCCCGGGCCTTTGACCGCCGACGCGAATCTGCTCGATCGGGGGTGGATGTCTGTTCAGCGGCTCCACGCCGATCTCTAATCGAATGCGCCCGGCTCCGTATTCGTATTCCGCTGAAGATACCCAACGAAAGCAGCGAGTTTCGGCTGGGTGTTGTCGTCGTCCGGCGCTGGTTTCCAAATGGGCGGCCCTGCGCGTCAGGGCATCCGCCGTGTCTGTCCGTCCCCCTGCCCGTCTTGCGGTCGGTATCGCGGCCGATTGCCGCCGGTGCGCGCCGCCTTCTGCCCCCCTGTCCGCTAGATCGCCTACCTGCGTTCATCGCTGGCCCGTGCGCAGCCCCATCTTGACGCATGGCCCGCAGGGATTCGACCGCCTCGATGGGGCGCTTCCTCGATGGGTGACCAGTCGCGCCCCTGGGCGCAGCCCTGAGGGCCTCAGCGCCCCATGTTAATGGAGCGGCGCATTCCAGATGACGATCGGCGTCGCGCGCGCCATGGGCGCGCCGCGGTACATAATCGCACGGGTCGCCCGCCCCAGGTCTGCAAGCATCTTCGCGTCGAAGATGCGAAGCCAATAGTTGCGTTTCTTGCCGTCGTGGGCCCAGATCTATTTCTGCGTCGACTTCGTCGATGATGCGGGCCGCCCAGCCGCCCCCAGCGGGGGCGGTCTTGTCCCTCGCGTCGACGAGGTGGGTCATCGCGTCGGCGAGAGCTCGCTGCGCCCCGCAGAATTGGTTGACGGGGTGCTCGCCCGCCTGGGCCCAATCATGGGAGTTGAGGGCGATCAGGGCTTTCTGTTTCGCATCCGACGTCGGGTTTCCAATGTGGTTCGCTTGCTTGATATCGGAACCGGCCTGCGCAATGCCCCGTCGCGAGCTTGCGTATATGCATTTTGGTTTGTGGACTCATGTGGCGGAACAGATCGAGCAAGGCCTTCAGGTCCCTATAGTTCAACCTGCTAAAGTACACGTTGTTGCACCTCCAAAGATATCCGCCGATTTCAGGATGTTCAGCCGTAGACAAGGAAAGGGCCGCGTCCTGAGTGTCCACTGTCTCCGCCATGGCCTGTTCATGAAGTGCGCCTGGGGAGTCCCGCAGCGCGTCGTTGGTAGCGGACTTGGTCAAGAAACTGTCGAGGACCCTGACTCCATGGCGGCAAGGGTCGCTTCCCCTGTAGAGCGACCGTCGTCCGCGATGCGTTGCTGCCAGACGGCGTCAAGGTGGCCATGCGCCTGTCTGTTTGGCCTTGTCCCCATCATGGTCAGACACCTCGCGCGCTGCGACGCCGTGCCCTTCATGGGGTCTACGCGGTCGTTCATTGGGCGCCCGTTCAGCGGCATCTCATCCGATTGGTGGGCTCCGCGGGTCCAACTGATCAGCGAGTCCCGAGTGTGGTGGGAGGAATTGGAGAAGCGCTGCTCTGGGGTGGGGCCGCGTACGCACTGACGTCTCCAATCGCGCGCGCACGAATGGGGGTGCATTCGCAATAAAGTTTGATGGGCCTTCGCCAGGTCAAGTCAGGGCACGTTTTCCCATCGTGCCCAAACTAGCTGATTCGGGGCCGGGCCCATGGCGCTGGGGGCGAAGTTCCACCATTCTCCGATTTCTCCCTGCGCCCCAGCCGCCCTTTGCTGCGGCAGCCGAGGGGGGGCCTTCGATGTGCGGCGCCGCAATCCTGCGTGCCTTCTAGTGGTTTCTGCCGCGACGGAGCGCCTCAGGGGCGCCCTCCAAACCATCGCGGGTGAGGTGGCCAGATTCTAGCTCGCGCTCTGGCGCGAAACGACCGTGCCATGGGTCGAGATCCACGCGTCGGTCCACGGCGCCGGAGATGTGAACTCTGCAGCGTAACGTTTTCCCGTGGCCGTCCACGTTCACCCGATGTGCAGGCCTGTCCAAGATGCCCCAATATGTGGGATTGGCGGTGGAGGCGTGATTGGAAAGACGATGTCTGATTTTCACCATCCAGTCTGTTCCGTTGAGCTGCGAGTAGCTCTGACAGCCGATCGGGGTGGCTGGCAAAGCCCATTGTCGCTGCCATCCGCGGGCGTCTGCTTCCAGATCAGAATGAGGAGCTTCCTGTCGATCGCTGGCCTGGCGAGCCGTAGTGTTCCCATGTGGCCAGTCTGGGTTCGGTCATGTGGGTCCTTGTTTCCGCCCGCGTCATCTCCGTCGTAGTCAACGGTGTCGTCGCCATCTCCAGGGATATCCCACGTCTCCGAACTCCCCGTCAACCTCCATATCTTCTGATCGTCCTGGACGAGGAATGCCGGTAGGGCCACCCTGATGTAGCTCATGGGTGGTGGCTACGGTTGACATCGAGGCCTCGCACAGCGCCGTGGGAAGTTTCTGATGGTGCTTCTGCAGAACGTCGTCCAGCCCATTCGTGTATTCTGTGCCTGACAGATGGTCCAGTGTCTGTGCCTGATCCACGAGCCATCTGCCCCGTTCTTTCTGGGTCCAGCCTGCTGTGGCGTCGTGGGGGAATCGGTTGCAGGGCACTCCTGTCCATGTTGTCTCCGCGTGTAGCCGTTGGGGTCGGTGGAACTTTCGCGAGGGGACCCCAGTTCGGCGAGACCAGGTCGCCGAAACACATTGCATGTGGGGCACGACCGCAGATCCAGAGCGCAACCAATGGCACGGCATCGCGTTGAAAAGTTTGCCGATCGGTCTTCGCAGTCTGTGTAACCAGATCCTCCACGTCCGCAGGTAGATCCCACGTGGCTGCCCATAGAATGCCGTCACCAAGCGACTGGACGAAGCGCGTGTGAAGTCACACTTGCGGAAGCGTGAGTCGCCATGGGCATAAAACGCCAGTCGTTTGCAAGGGTGTGGAGCCCCTTTTGGCTCACACTACTGCCCGCTTGGCCTCATGCTTGAATGGTCGCATTGAGTGCCTCAATCGCGGCCCCATGCCATGCGTGCATCCACCCATTGCCCCGCAGCCTCGCGACTTTATCATTGGTTGTGTCGAACTACTGAGGTTTAAAAATATGTCGTCGTGCCGCACTGGCCGCCCAAACCGTTCAAGCAGAGAGGGGCCGTGACTGTCCACCCCAGATCGCAAGAGAAAACAGACAGAGCACGAATTGGGTGGATTTTGGTGCCTGGAGGTCGCTGTCGAGAAATGGGCTCATTCTTTGGGCCCCAGCATTGGTTGTTGGCATGTTCCAGGCACTTCGGTTGACGCAACATTTGCCGTGCACGCGCGGCGCACGGCTTTCGATATGTGAGGGCGTTGATGTCGCATGCCGGGCGGGAAGCATTAGGTTTTGGTCGGGCAGCGTTGTTGACGCCCTCCTGTTAGTAGGCGGTCAGCCGCTGCAGTGATCCTGGGATGCGCCAGTGCAAGTGCGCGCGTGACCTGAGTGCTCTGAGCTGCGGGGCCCCGCTGCAAGATCGCAGAGACCTCCGCCGCCAGTTCGGATGTGTCGCCGAACCCGAGGATCGGGTTAGCCTCCAGAACTACAGGAGCTGCCGTGACGAGGTAGTCGCTGCATCCACTATGTGGCCGCCCCCGACGCTACGCGCCGACGAAACTTCCAGCGGCTGCCCGTATAGGTCCCCGAGGGGCGTGTCGGCATTGCCGAGGCCGTACTCGTGTCCGACTAGGGCGGTGCGGTGCTTGTGCTGTTGGCACTGGCCCACGAGATCGGTATCCAGCACGTCGCGTCCAGAATGGGGTGAACCAAGTGACGCTGTCCTCAATTTTTGATTGCGTCAAGGAAGAGTCGTTTTGCCGCCCCCCTTGGGCGTATTCCTTTGGTTCCCACTCCGTGGGGGCCCACTGCGCATGGGCGTGGAGGTCAGTCTCCAGTCGTTGGCCGAAAGTTCTGTCTGCTTGCCAAGTTCTTGCTGAGCCCTCTGAATCATTGGTTTACTAAGGTGGCCTAGCGCCAGGAGTGCCTCAACGATGTCCCCGATGTCGGACGCGCTCGCACGCGGCAGCCCCATGGCGCGCGGTTCACGGATCGCCAGACGCCCAAGAAGAAAGCATGCGGCGCGCCCAAGGGTGCGCATCCCATTGGGGCCGTCCGCTTGGGCCATCCTCTGAGGCAAGTCCACGGGTGCAGCGTCCCTGTGGCGCGTGCGTGCCGCGGTGCAGGGGTTGATACAGCAGGGGAAGTGCCTCCTGGTGCCGAAGGGGGCGATGCCCCGCCTGCCAGCTCCGGCATGCGCAAGCTTGTGCTCGATGACCTCGTCTGGGATGAGCATGACCTCCGTGCCCTATGGTTGGCCCGCTCCTTCCTGTCGTGGCCGCCAGGCATTTGCACGTCGCTCCGCGTGTCCCAGCGCGGAGGAACATTGGCGATGTATGCCAAAGCTGGAGGGAGAACAGGACAGTTGACTAGCATCTTGGCCGCTTGGTGAAGCGTTTCGCAGAGTTGGTTCTTGACAGTGCCCAGGGGGAGGCCGCTCCTGACCTCTTCCGTCAACTTGAGCCTGGATAGCGTCTGCTTGCCTGGTCGGCAGCTAGCTGAGATCAGCCTCTTTGGCGTGGCGTGGCCTTTGCGCTTGAATTTCGGCATCCGAGCTGCCGATGGCTATCCCAGTGTTGATTGATTGTTGAGTTTGCTGGAGTCGGGAACTGTAGCGACCCCCTGCTCGGCCATCACTTGAAGACCGACCGTGGGCTTAGCCTTCGCGTAATAGGCCAGATAATCTGAGAGTTCCGCCAACTTGGCGGTTGGCCAGTGGTCCAGATGATTGCGAGGTCCTCGACCAATGAAGGAAGACGTGCGTGCGGCGAGAATCGGTCAAGAATCCAAGATCGCGGTCGTCATCGGACTGGGTCGTTGCGGCGATGACGAGGTCTGCCTCCTCCCATATGCGTGGTTTCCACCGACCCAACCGTGACGCGTGGGCCGTGAGCCGTTCGCATTAGCTTCGGAATCGCAGACGCCGCCCCTGCTCGCGGGCAGTGTCCAGTATCATGCTGGTCCAGTCGCGCGGCTGTACCTGCTCCTCCTTCATATTTTTCGTCGCCGCACGCGCGTTGCTCATGGCTTAGATCTTCTCCGCCCCAGTGCCCCTCATACTTTCTTTTCCAAGGCTGTAGTGGCCCGTGGGCGTTCTTGATTGGTATGTCCGAGATTGCGCGCGGGGAACTTGCGGAGATCTCCGCCAGCTGCAGGGTGCAGGGCGCCGCGGCGAGCAATGTCTGCTTATTTCTCAAGAAGTCTGGCGCGATTGTCTCGACGATGTCCAACCGGAGTTTGGCCTCGCGCAGGTTGGCCTTCGATTTGTTCCTCGTGACCGACGGGCAACGTGAGCAGCGGGCGTCCTGTTGACATCCGCTCCCTCGCCTGCGCACCCCTCCTTCGTGGATTGGGGGCCTCCGTCGGCGGGTCGATCGGGTCGCGCCGACCCCTCCGTCAGTGGTCTCACCCCAACCCTTCAGATGCCACGGTTGGGTGGTCTGGTTCCCGCGGTTGTGCCGTTCGCGCGTTGCCCCCCGCAGTGGGCTCGATTCCAGTTCCATTAAAAATTGAAGCGTGACAGGTACCCAATGACCAGGCAGGGGTAAGCGCGCGTCCCCGCTCATATGTTGCACGAATCGGGCGCGTGTCGAGGTGAACCCGCTGGCGGCTGCCATGCTATCCATCGTAGCTGGCCCGAGCTGCTTCCGATCACCAACGCGGATTGCCCTGCCCCCGCTGCGCGTGACGGTTTGCAAAGCCATGCGCGTGGCGGGCTCGGTAGCTTGTGACGCCTCGTCTTGGATCAATAGGTAGACATTCTTCACCTGTTTAGTCTCCGCCCAGTCGCAGGCAGTCTCCAAGGTGGCAATAAAGATGTACGCTGCTGCGAGCTGCCGGTGGCGGAATGTCTGGAGGTGGGTTGCATCGTCGGCCTTGTCGCGCACGCGCGCGTTGTCCACCGCGGCGCTGGATGGGCAGGCGATAAGAACCACGCCCCCCAGGGCGCGGACCGAGGTCCGCGCCTCAGCCAGTGCGCCAATGAATCGAATTTTCCCCGTGCCTGGTGGTCTTCCAACTGCCGCCATGATGTTGGCGCTGACCCTCCGCGCTGCTTCGAACTGATCTGCGTTGGCCCCGCGCGCGGTTATCGTGTTCTGATGAAGTTCATCGGTAAGTGTAGCAACGACCCGTTGCGCAGCGCCGGTGTGATTCCGTAGGTCCTCTGCCCTGTGCTGCTGTCCATCTTTGTCCTGTCCAAACAGGCTCGGCCTGGGCCCGCGGGGGCGGCGGCCGTCGGAATAGGGGTGCGTCGCCCCGGAGGTCTGGGAGGCGGCCCGCCGACGCGCTGCCGCACATCCCGCGCAGTGCTTCGCGAGGAAATTTGCGCCTGAGGAGAGCACCGCGCCCCGCATCATGGGCATCGCGTGGAGAGTCTGTTCCAGGCGCGACCCTGCAGGCTTGCGGCGGTAAATGACACCGTCGATGCCTCGCGGCAGTTCCTTAAGTTGTCGATTGTCCGCCGCCCCGTTCAAACGGATGCGTTTCCGAGCCTCGTCGCCTTTATCGGCCCCGAAAGTCTCGCCCCCGTCGCGCGCCCGCTGAACAATTCATATGCCTTTCGGCAGGCTCCTCGCCACCGTAGGATCGGGGCGGCCGCAACGGCGTGATTGATCGCGTGAAGTTGAGCTGTGGGCGTTTCTCGCTCAGCCAATATGTCGCGCCGTGGCACTCCGGTGGCTGATGCTTGCGCTGGTATTCCAGCGGCCATGTAAGAACGTATGACAGCATTCCAGTGGCGTCAGTCTCTGTGAACTTATTGAAGGAGGCGGATTTTCGCAGTCCAGGGAAATCGGCGTGGAGCTCGACCACGTCCGCGCCGCCTTCGCATATCCAGAGGCGGAAGTAGTGCTCCGTCACCCTTGTCTTTTTCAGCATACTTCTGCTTGTAGCGAAGACCATTCTGGTCCGAAGCAGACCGCTGCTTCGTCTTGGCAGACCTGACGAGCGATCCCGCGTAAGACTCCATGAGTGTTGGCCGATTGGCCGGCAAGGTGTAGGCCTCTTCGGCCGGGTCCACGCCTGGTTCGAACGGCTCATCGCGTGTCAGATTGCGCCGTGGGCCCAGCGTGAATATTTTGGCAGCCTGTGCCACCGTTGCCTCAATCGATACCTCCTGTCCTGCAGGTAGGAGCTGTCCTGTTGTAAGTGATCCGTCTGGTAGTGCCGGAGGTGCCAGGCGCAATCGCGTTGGTGGCGAAGGCCGAGGGGCCTATGTCACTTCTTGCCTGTAGGTGTTGGCGCAGTTGTTGGAGCGGGCCGAATGTAGGCGGTGTCCCGATCCATCGTTCTGCTGCTTGGTTCATTCGTCGTCTGGTTTTCGCGTTCTGTATGCGCGATCCCCGCTGTTGCGCTAAACCGCCCAGCACACCGCACATGTTCAGCCCGACTGCGTACCTGTAGTGGGCTGCCTTCCTGGAGACCTGCCTGCCATCGGCAATAGGCGGTCTCCATGTGGTGGGGGTGTCACCGCGGTGGTGCCCCCAGGGGTCGAGGCCTCGGACTGGTTATCGCGCGTCTCTTCGGCTTGCGTTCCAGATTGCGCTTTCCTTGGTGTTGTCGCAGCCGCCGTTGGGAGGAGGCTGCAGGAGTTGACTGACGGCGGCGTCCAACTGATCTGCGGGTGGTGTCGCGAGTCCGCGCTGCGTCATCGGAGATTCGCCCACGTGCTGGAGGACCAGTAATTGACCGGCAGTCACCGAGGACCAGTAATTGACCGTTGTCGCCCAATAGCCGCCCACTTGGACCATCCGCGCCGAGGGGGGCCCCCTGGCGCCGCGCCGTTGATGAAAAGGCCCAAGGGCTGCCTCGGGGCCGCTGTGACGAACGGGACCTAGTAGTGCGTGGGCTGGGCCGTCTAGGCAGGCCATGTGTTTGGCTTGCGCCTGACTGGCTTGCGCCTTCCTGATCCTCTCGCAACGGTCGCATGCCCACTCCCAAATCTCCGATTCGGGAGTAGGTCCTCGCAATCGAGTCCAGCGTGCCGCAGGACAGTGTATCAGCCGAAGCTTGACCTTGCCGTCTGCGTGCCTCTCAGGTTCGTCGCGCACGCTCTCGCGTGGCCATTTGGAAAGCCGAATGTAATAATCCCCCCGACCTCCGACGATCGATGCGATGGGCGCGCGGCGAAACGCGGTAGAGAGAGCGCGCCTTGCCCGGAGGCGAGGACCGCAGCATGCGCCGCGGCTGCCGAGCCGAAAAGGGACAGATAGGCACCTCGCATGCCTTTCCACAAACACGGCAGGCCAGAACACATAAGACGCAGCATGTGTCCAAGCACCCAAGGACGACGAGTCGCCAGGGCAAGTAGACGGAGAGGCGCAAACGCCAGAACGCGCCCCTCAGACGGCGAAGCACAGACGCCAGAACAAGTCTTCAGGACAGCGCGCGCAAACGCGACGCACAATCGCGCGTAAGTTGGCAGCAACCAGTCCGTCCACCAACGCTTCGCACGCCCTTTTCGGAACGCCGGCCTACGTGGAACAGGCCCAACAATTTGCCAATCCATGCGGTGGGGGGCCGTGGCGGTAAAGGCCCGCCAGTAGGCCTGACTGCCCGCGACCCCTCCTTCGATCTGTGCGTGCCAAGTCTTCGAGCATTTCGACGGCTTCCGATTATGCAGTGGTTTCGAGTGCTGCCTGCTGCTTCCCTGATGCGAAAGTGCCGGGGGCGGCAGGAGCCCCCCATAAATGCGTGCTAGTATGGGCGTGTACTGGGGAAATGGATTGACGCCGCAACGACTCAACCCAGATGACCCCAATGGCAGGCAGCCCGTCGGCAGCTTTATCAAGCTGGCGCCGCGCCGCCAGCCATTCCAGAGTGAATCTTCGGGCCGCCGGAGGCGCCAGCGCCTGATCCATCCGCGTCTGGAGTCGCAATCTGCGGAACCGCCCCGCCCCGGCGCCGTTGTGTACAGCAGCGAGGCTGTCCCCGACGCATCGAGCCATTCCGCCTGGTTCCCCAGCCTGGGCTCTGCAAATCCGCGCGGCATCCCGTGGCCTATCTCTCAGACCTTGGTGGCCCCGTTGCAGCCCTTCTTGGCCCCCTCGCTGCCCTTCGTGGGTGGCTCCGTTGCAGCGCTTCGTGGCCCCCATCGCTGCCTGTCGTGGCCCCGTGGCAGCCCTTCGTGGCCCCCCCGCTGCCCTTCGTGGCCCCGTTGCAACCCTTCGTGGCCCCTCGATGCCCTTCGTGGCCCCGTCGCAGCGCCTTGTGGCCCCCTCGGTGCCCGTCGTGGCTCCGCTGCAGCGCTGCGTGGCCCCCTCGCTGCCTTTCGTGGCCCCATTGCAGCGCTTCGTGGGCCCCTCGCTGCCCTTCGCGGCCCCGTTGCGGCCCTTTGTGGCCCCCTCGCTGCCCTTCGTGGCTCCGTTGCAGCGCTTCGTGGCCCCATCGCTGCCCTTCGTGGCCTCGTTGCAGCGCTCCGTGGCCCCCTCGCTGCACTTCGTGCCCTCGTTCCTTCGCGGCCCCCTCGCTGCCCTTCGCGGCCCCGCTGCAGATCGCGCTATCGTGCGAGACTTCCTCGCGACTCACGCAGGACGCGCGCTTCAGCAACCCGCCTGCTCGACGTGGCCGCCTGGGCCCGCCTGTCCGACCCGATCTGCCCGTCTGGTTCTGCCGCTTGTTTTCTGCTCCTTGCCCCCTCTGCCTCTCTCTGTCGGGCTCCAGCATCCTCGTGTCCCCGTGCCCCTTCCTTCCATCCGTCCTCTCGTTCCCTGCCTCAGGGGCTGCGCGAAGTACGCGTTGCAGGTGAGGAAGATCTACCCCCAACGGGGCACGGTCGAAGTCGAAAAGGGCGGGTATCGAGGTTTCGGGGTATATGCGTCGAGTGGCCCGCGAGCAGGTCGGAACGAACAGTCTGATCATGATGTTTGTTGTTGATGTTGATGTTGATGTTGATGTTGTTGTTGTTGTTGTTGAACATAATTACTTCTAAAGAATAATTATTGTTGGGGCCCCTGGTGCACGACCCCCCCGCCGCGCCTAGGCCGCAGCCTCATTTTCATCATTTTCGTGAGGAAGTCTCAGGCAAAACGGGGGAGTCCGGATCCGGTTGTGTTGTTACGATCGGTTTTCCCTTGCAAAAAATAAGCTAAAGTGGACATTTCTTGTTCTAACATAACCAAACTTCAAGAATCCCTTGCAAAAAATAAGGTAAAGTGGACATTCGCGCGCGCAAGACGAAATCCTTCCAAAACCTTAGTTTTCGTAGCGATTTTAACATAAAAACATCAAAAAACCAATGGTTTTTCAAAACAAAATTGTCAAAATTTCATCCCGCGCGCTCTTGCGGATTCGTAGGAAACCCAACACTTTTTAATCATTTCTGTCAAACGGGCTTTTGCGAGCAACTTTTTCGAACTTCTGCAACAACGGTTGCGCACCTGCCAGGGCCATCATCCCTGTCAAATAATACCATGCGGGACACATTCGTTTTTTCTTCGCGCGCGCACGCCGTCGTCGTCGGCCGCGGGGCCCTGAATAGTAGCCACGGTCGTCCGCATGCCACGAAGTGAAGTGTCCGAACGTCATAGGGCGGGAAGCTGGGTGTGGGTGGTGGCGAAGAGTCGTTTGGAAATTTGGTAGAGCTTGAACCGGCCCCCCCACAAAGTGGGGGTATTGCCCGCCTCCTATGAAAACCCTGGCACTGGTGAGAACGGTGTGTCCCCACGTGCTAGTAATTGTTGTTGTTGTTGTTGTTGTTGTTGTTGTTGTTGTTGTTGTTGTTGTTGTTGTTGTTGTTCTTGCTGCTTCCACCCCTGAAGAATAAGTATTGTTCAGCCCCCCCGGGCCACATTTTTTCAGATTTAAATGCTCTCCCGGGCTCGCACCTCGCTTTTTTACCAGGTAGGGCGGGGAGTCACCAAACTGACCTTGGCCCCTGAGTTGCAACAGCAACGGCCCCCGCTTTATACCCCCTCGCAATTTAATTCCAAATCGCTTTTTCGTGCGGGACTTCCTCACAATGCATGCAGGGATCGCGCTCTCGCGTGGACCCCCCCCCCCCAATTTTTCCAAACGCTGCGCCCTCGACGTTCAGGAATCACGCCTTCGACACTCGACAATCAGGCGATTCATGCAGGACTCACGCTTCTGCAACCCGCCTGCTCGACCTGGCCGCCTGGGTCCACCTTTTCTGGCCTGTCCGTTACAGTCTATCTGCCCGATCTGCCCGTCTGGTTCTGCAACGGATTTCTTGTTCCTTGACCTCCTTCTGTTATCCTCTCTCGTGCTCCATCTTCCTCCTCCTTCCCCCTTGCCCCTTCCTTCCATCCGTCCTCTCTTCCTCTGCCATAGGGGCTGCACGAAGTACACGTTGTAGGTAAGGAAGGTAGACCCTCAAGGGGACACGATCGAAGAAGAAGAGGGCGGGTACCAAGGGTTTGGGATATACGTGTTGACTGGCGCGCGAGCAGAAAAGAGCAAACAGTCTTAACATGAGTGTTGTTGTCGTTGGACTCTCACTCTTGAAAAAGAATGATTGTAAACCCCTCCGATTGGTGCACATTGTATTTGATCAATTGAGGTGCCCTTTCCTCGGGGCTCGCACCCTATTTATCATGAGGGGAAACCTCCCTGCTCAAACTGCATTGTTGGGGCCCGAACAACAACAACAGCAACAACAACAATAACAATTTTAAGACTGTTCGCCTGTATCTGCTCGAGTGTCCAATAACGCGAATTTCCCAAACCCTCGATACCCGCCCTCGTCGTCTTCGATCGAACCCCTTTTGGGGGGTATACTTTTCTTCCCTGCAGGCTGGGCCCCGGCAAGCGGCGGGGCGGCCGCGGACCGTCGGCCTAGCCAACGGCAGCTCTGATCGGCGGGGCGGCCGCGGACCGTCGACCCGACCCCAGACGACGACGGCGACGACGATGACGGCGACGACGGCGACGACGACGACGAGCGAAAGTGAGAGCGAGAGAGAACGACAGCAGGGCCACGAAGGACACGAAGTAGGCCACGAAGGGCGACAACGGGGACACGAAGGGAATGCGTATGGGGCCACGAAGGGCACAAACGAGCGGGGGCCACGAAGGGCAGATAGATAATGCGGGGCCACAGAAGGCACCGATGGGGCCACTGAGGGTAGCAACTGGGCCACGTAGGACAGTGAGGGGGCCACAAACGGCGACAGCGGGGCCACGAAGGGCATGCGAAAGGGGGCCACAACGGGCGCGAACGAGCGGGGGCCACGAAGGGCATACGTATGCTGGGCCGCGGAGGGCAGGGACGGGGCCACTGAGGGCAGCGACGGGGCCACGAAGGGCAGCGAGGGGGTCACGAAGGGCGACAGCGGGGTCACGAAGGGCATGCATATGGGGCCATCACGGGCGCGAGCGAGCGGAGGCCACGAAGGGCATACATGTATGGGGCCACGAAGGGCAGCGAGAGGGCCACGAAGGGCTGCAACGGGGCCACGAAGGGGAGCGAGGGGGCCACGAAGGGTTGCAACGGGGCCACGGAGGGACGCAACGGGGCCACGAAGGGCTGCAACGGGGCCACGAAACAAAGCGAAGGGGCCACGAAGCGCTGCAACGGGGCCGCGAAGGGCAGCGAGGAGGCCACGAGGGGCTGCAACGGGGCCACGGAACAAAGCGAGGGGGCCACGAGGGGCTGCAACGGGGCCACGAAACAAAGCGAGGGGGCCACAAAGGGTTGCAACGGGGCCACGAAGGGCAGCGAGATCCCGATTCCTAGGTAATCTGTGAGGGAATCCTGAGCGTGAGCACGACTCCTGGGTGCCTGGGTGTCGGGAGCGCGGCGCTTAAGTAAATTGCAGGAAATTGCAATGCAAGGGCTCTATTCGTCAGTAAATTGCAGGCAAGTCTCCAGCGAGAGCGCGACTCTAGAGCGCAGGGAGCGCGATTCCTGAATCAATTGTAAGGAAGTCCCAAGCGAGAGCGCGATTCCGGAATCAAATGCGAGGACATCTCGGGCGGGAGCGGGGGTCTTGGTTAAATTATAAGGAAGTCTCAGGCTGGAGCCGTTGTTGTTGTAATCCGGGGGCCAGGGGCACAGTTTGAGCATCAATACTTTCCTTGTCAACAAGACAGGGTGCGAGCGTCGAGGGGCACACTTTGATGGAGAAACAGTATGCACAGGTGAGGGGGGATCAATAATAATTCTTTTTCCGGAATGAGAGTTCAACAACACATCCCGCCGGATATTTCCTCACAGCGTATTCCGAAATCCCGCTCTAGCGCGGGGCTTCTTCACAATGTATGCAGGAATAGCGCTCTCGCGTGGGACTTCCCCCCATGTATTCAGACGCCGCGCCCTCGACACTCAGGAATCACCCTGTAGCTTTGGCTTTCCTCGCGATGTACTTGGGAATCGCGGTACCGCTCGGGACGTTCCCGCGATTCATGCAGAACGCACGCTTCAGCAACCCGCCTGCTCGACCTGGCCGCCTAGGCCCGCCTTCCCGACCTGCCCGCTAGGGTCTGCCCGCCCGATTCCTTCTGTCTGGTTATACCACGTGTTTTCTGCTCCTAGCCCCCCTCCAGCTAATTTCTCTTGTGTTCCATCCTTCTCCATCCCCCATCCATTCGTCCGCCAGTCCTCTGCTCTAGGGGCTGCACAAGACGCACGTGGCAGATAGGGAAGATATACCCCCAAGGGGGGACGATTTAAGACGAAAAGGGCTGGTACCGAGGGTTTGGGATATACGTGTTGTGTGGCCCGCGAGCAGGTCAGAGCGAACAGCTTTATGGTTGTTGTTGCTGTTGTTGCTGCTGTTGTTGTTGCTTTTGTGGAAGTTTCATTCCTCAGAAATATATGTTGTTGATCCCATCCCCTTTGTATCTTTCAATTGAAGTGCCCCCCTTGGGGCTCGCACCTTGCTTTTTTACCAGGGAAAGCCTGGTGTCACCAAACTGCGCTGTTGGGCCCCGAACTACAACAACAACAACAGAAACAGCTCCTGCCTGATATTTCTTCACAAGCTACTCCAGAATCCCGCTCTCGCGCGGGACTCTCACAAATTATGCAGGAGTCGCGCTCTCGCGTTGGTTTTCTTGCAATTGATTCAGACGCCGCGCCCTCGACATTCAGGAATCACCCTCTCACTTCGGCATTTCTTATCATTTACTTGGGAAACGCGCTATTGCTCGAGGCGTCCCCGGGATTCATGCAGGGCGCGCGCTTCGGCAACCCGCCTGCTCGACCTGGCCGCCTAGGCCCGCCTTCCCGACCCGCCCGCTAGGGTCTGCCCGCCCGATTCCTTCTGTCTGGTTATACAACGTGCTTTCTGCTCCTAGCCCCCCTCCTGCTCATCCCGTGCTTTATCCTTCTCCCTTCCCCTTCCATCCGTCCTCTCTTCCCTTGTTCCAGGGCATGCACCAATTACGCGCGGCAGGTAAGGAAGGTATATCTCCAGGGGGTAAATCGAACACGAAGAGGGCTGGTACCGAGGCTGTGTGAGATATACGTGTTGAATGACACGCGAGCAGGTCAGAGTGAACATTATTAAAATGATTGTTGCTGTTGTTGAACTCTCACTCTTGAACAATAAGTATTGTTGATTCCTCCTACTGGTCGTCGTCGTCGTCGTCCTCGCCCGCGACCCCCCCGCGACCCACGCGACCTGCGACCCACCCTGCGACCCACCCCGCAACCCACCCCGCGACCCACCCCGCGACCCACCTTCGACCCACCCCTCGCCTGCCCCCGCTTATCCGCAAACTGGGGGGTGATACGTGTAAGCGTATCCGACGCCCCCAGGCCGTGTATATGGACATGCCCCGTCCCGCATCCTCTCCCTCCTCCCAGGAGCAGTGGGCCAGCCTGTCCAGGGAGCACGGCATCGACCTCTTCATCACGGGCCACCTGCACCGACAGGAGGTGCGGGCGCCGAACTCCGCCGGCAACCCGCTGGGGCCCACGGCCATCGTGATCTCTGGTGGCGACGGGGCGCGCAGAGAAGCATGCAGCACCTAGCACCTGCGGATAAGAATGGGGGGTGGGGCGGCGGCGCGGGCGCACCGCCACCAAATGTGGCCCCCGGGTGTGTCGCCCCCACAGCTGCGGATGCGAGCGAGGGGGCGGCTGGGTTGTCGGCAGTCTGCCAGACTCTGAGGACGCCCGCCGCAGGCGCAGATTCTTACGCATTGCACAACGCGCCCGCCGCATGCGCCGACTTTTTCTGTCCCCGCACGTGGGTGGGTCGCGGGCAGGTCGCGGGTGGGTCGCGGGACGATCGCGTGACGGTCGCGGGTGGGTCGCGGGCGGGTCGCGGGCGAGGATGAAGAGTCCAACAAACAGACAACAGCAACAGTAATACTTTGAAGGTTGGTCGTTCCTACATGCTCGCGTGTCAACCAACAATGTATACCCAAAACCTTCGATACCCGCCGTCTCGTCTTCGATCGTACCCCTCTTGGGGCTACATCTTCCTTGCCTGCCACGTGTAGTTGGCGCAGCCCCTAAAACAGGAAAAGGAGGGAAACAGTGAACACACATACGGCGAAGAGGGAAAGAGTGCAGGAAGGGCGGGAGGATGGAAACGGCAAGGGGGAGGGATAATCATGATGGACGATAGAAATTTGCAGGAGAGGGGCTGGGAGCAGGAAGACAAGCGGCATAATTAGACGGGCGGGTCCAGCGGGCGGACCCAGACGGGCGGGTCGGGCGGGTGTGTCGTTGAAGCGTGGGTCGCATGAATCGCGATGCAGTCTCTAACGATGGCGCCGATCCCAAGGAAATCGCGATGGATTCCAAAGCGAGAGGGCGTTTCCTGAGTGTCGAGAGGAAGACTCACGCGAGAACGCGATTCTTGTACACATTGTGAGAAAAGCTCGCGCGAGAGCACGATTCTGATTAAATTGTGAGGAGGTATCAGGCGCAAACCGCAGTTGTGGTAAACCGGGGGCCAACAAAACATTTCGGATACCCAAGAGTTGTCTTTAAAAGAGGGTGCCAGCTCTGGGAGGGGCACTTCTTTAAAAACACAAGATGCACCGGAGGGAGGGATCAACCATAGTTATTCTTTAGAAATGAGAGTCCGCCAACAACAACACTCATTTTCAGACTGATCGCTCTCAGATGCTCGCGTGTCATTCAACATATACCTCACAAACCCTCGATACCCACCCTCTTCGCCTTCGTTCGTGCTCCCTCAGGGGTACATCTTCCTTACCGGCCACGTGTATTTCAGCGCAACCCCTAAACAGATGACGGGAGGAATGAGGGAAGGGACAAGGGGGAGGGAACATGATGGAGCCCGATCGAGATTAGCAGGAGGGAGGGATAGGAGCAGGAAAACAAGCTTCAAAACCAGGCAGGCGAGCCGTGTGGGCGGGTCCAGACGGCTGGGTCTCCCTGGCGGGTCGCTGAAGCGTCAGTCCAACAGGAATCGCGTGGAAGTCTCCAGCGATAGCGCGATTACCACGTAAATCCCGAGGACGTCCAGAGCGAGAGCGTAATTTCTTAGGGTCGAGGGGGCGGCGTTCCAATGAATTACGAGGAAATTCCACGGGAGAGCACGTTTTTTGATGCATTGTGAGAAAGGCCCGCTCGAGAGCGCGATTTTGAATTCATTGTGAGGGGGCATCAAGCGGGAACCGGTGGCCAGCAGCACGCTTCGGAGATAAAAAAAAATGTAGAAGCAATAGAGTGCGAGCCTTTGTAAAAGCACAAGGTGCACCAGAGGGGGAGAATCATCAACAGCTCTCCTTTAGACGCAAGAACTGAACAACCACAGTCACAACAACAGCAGCATCAATAACACTCATTTTAAGACGGCTCGCTCTGACCTGCTCGCGGGCCAATCAGCACGAAATCCCAAACCCTCGGTACCCGTCCTCTTCGTCTTCGATCGTACCCCCTTGGCGTATATGTTTTTCTTACCTGTAGCGTGTATTTCATGCAGCCCCTTAGGCAGGGAAAGAGAGGACGGATAGAAGGAAGGGACAAGGGGGAGGGAGGAGGATGGAGCACGAGAGAGAATAGCAGGAGGGGGGCTAAGAGCAGAACACACATGGCAGAACCAGACGGGCAGATCAGGCGGGTAGACCCTGATGAGCGGGTCGGGAAGGCGGGCCCAGGCGGCCTATTCGAGCAGGCGGGTTGCTGAAGCGTGCGTCCTGTATGCATCGCAAAGAGGTCTCGAGCGATAGCGCGATTCCCAAATATACCGTCAGGAAATCCACATCAAGAGGGTGATTCTTGTGTGTCGAGAGCGCGGCGTTTGAATACATAGTGAGGAAGTCCCACGCGAGAGCGCGATTCCGGCCGAAGTTCTGAGGACGTCCCGCGCGAGAGCGCAATTTGGGAATACATTCAAAGGCAGTATCAGGCGGGAGTCGCTGTTGTTTCGTGACCTTTCCCTTTGTAGTAAACAAGGTGCGAGCCCCGGGAAAAATATTTGAATCGAAACATACAACGATTACTAGAGGGGCGATCAATTATAATTGTTCTTTACAGCTGAGAATTCAACAACAACAACAACAACAACAACAACAACAACAACAACAACAACAACAACAACAACAATTACTAGCACGTGGGGACACTCCGTTCTCACCAGTGCCAGGGTTTTCATAGGAGGCGGGCAATACCCCCACTTTGTGGGGGGGCCGGTTCAAGCTCTACCAAATTTCCAAACGACTCTTCGCCACCACCCACACCCAGCTTCCCGCCCTATGACGTTCGGACACTTCACTTCGTGGCATGCGGACGACCGTGGCTACTATTCAGGGCCCCGCGGCCGACGACGACGGCGTGCGCGCGCGAAGAAAAAACGAATGTGTCCCGCATGGTATTATTTGACAGGGATGATGGCCCTGGCAGGTGCGCAACCGTTGTCGCAGAAGTTCGAAAAAGTTGCTCGCAAAAGCCCGTTTGACAGAAATGTTTAAAAAGTGTTGGGTTTCCTACGAATCCGCAAGAGCGCGCGGGATGAGATTTTGACAATTTTTTGTTGAAAAACCATTGGTTTTTTGATGTTTTTATGTTAAAATCGCTGCGAACACTAAGGTTTTGGAAGGATTTCGTCTTGCGCGCGCGAATGTCCACTTTACCTTATTTTTTGCAAGGGATTCTTGAAATTTGATTATATTAGAACAAGAAATGTCATTTTCTATTGTTTTTTGCAAGGGAAAGCGGATTACAACAAAACAACCGGATCCTGTACACACCCTCTTTTCTGAGGCTTCCTCACGAAAATGATGAAAATGTAGCTGCGGCCTAGGCGGCGCAGGGGGGGCGCGCACCAGGGGGCCCAACAATAATTATTCTTTAGAATAAATAATGTTCAACAATCATTGTAAGATTGTTCGCTCTTATCTGCTCGAGTTTCCGTTAACGCGGGAAGCCCCGGCCTCAGGGAAGTCCAGCCTAGAGGTCCCGTCTTCCCGCGCCTCGACCAAACATTGAACCACCCGGCCTTGGGGGAGCGCCGCCTTCGCCGATGAGCTGTTCCCGCGTGCGGTCTTCTTTCTGCCCAGACTCTCCAACGACAGTCTTTTACCAACGCAAGAGGCGCCCCGTGGCAGAGAGCAGATACACGACGCGGTACGACGACGACCCAACGACGGACGACCAGCGATCGGCGCGGGGGAGGGCGGGCTTAGAGGCAGGGGGTGGGGGACGGCCCGCGCCCGGACCCAGATCTCCAACGACACGAGGCCCTGTCGCGCCCGGCACTGCTCCTCGGCGTTGGCAGCCCGGGGCCCGTGCTCGGGCCCCGGGCCTATCGCAGTGTGGCCCAGGGCGGGACAAAACCTCCCCCACGGAAGCTGTGGGGGCTTCCTGGGGGCCGCGGACTGGAGATACCATGTGGTCCCCAGGTGGCGGCGGGGGCATCACGTCAGAGGGCGTCCCCAACCCAGACGGCGACGACGACGAGTATGGCTTCATGGACATGATGTTCTCCAAGCAAGAGATTTCCATCGAGGCCATCTCGCATGGAGGACAGACCCGGAGCACCACGCTGGTCTACCAGCGACCACGGAGCGTGATTCCGAAGTTCATCTGATTCGCTCTATTCTCAGCGGCAGCGTCCAGTGACGTCTTGCCCAGTAATGCGTGCAACCGCAGACAACACCTACAAACCACCACGCCGGACCAGGGCCGTCCTGGCCCTGGCCACCAGGCACGGTGTTGGCGTAGCTTTTTGCTGTTCTGCTCCTATGTTTGCCGAGCAGCTCATTTTACAGGCAGCCCCCCGCGCGACCGCCGCGCCGTGCCTCTGTCCAGCCAGGGGGGAGGTCCACGCCCAGCTGCGGTGTGGGTTCTCGCTGTGCTGTGCTGGGCGGCGCGCTGGCGCGCTCGAGCCGTTCTCGCGCGGGTGGCAGGGGGGCGACGGAGCACCGTTATACCGGAGGAGGAGAAGGGTACCGCCACCGCTGCTCGTTCCGGAGAGCCCTCGTCGCCACGGCTGCTCCTCGAAGTGCCAGTCTGAACGCACCTTGGGAGAGGTATGGGCAGTTGCTGCATCGGCGTGCAGGCGGCCTCGGGCAAGCCTCGGCGAAGCCTCGGACGAGCCTGGGATGGTCACGAGCAGCCTCGGGCTGGCTCGACCTATGGAGTCTCCGACGTTCTTTCGATGTATACACCACGCCGTTTGGCCGGCCAAGGAGCCCAGGAGCTCGGCGAAGAAACCCGGTGCACAGGTTGGGCCATTGGGGCGTGCACACACCGAGTTCCTTGGCCGACCAAACGGCGCGATGCATAACTACATCGAGCCCCTCGCGGAGTCGATGGGCAGGCCAGGCCGGGGGGAGAGGGGCGGGATGAGAGCGAAGTCCCCCCCCTAAAGAAGTTCGAGGCGGCATCCTGGCGATGGCCGTGCTATCTTTTTTGCGGGCCCTCCCTCGGGCCCGACACGGGCCTGCAGGGCCGCCCAATCCGAGCAAAACCATATGCGCTCGAATACGTAGGCGTTCCAGAAAGGGCCTCGCTTTGAGGAGTTGAGAGGTTGACATCTCTTCCTCGGCGGAAGGCCAGCGGAAGGAGGCGGAAGTAACGCGAGAGCGACATCGCCCGCGGAAGGCCTGCGGAAGCTGGCGGAAGTAAAAGGTGTGGCCCCAAGAGATGACGTCTTGTTTTGATCAACCGCGCTGACAGTTCAGTAGGGCGCTAGGGGTCTGGGCCAAGACATCCGAAGGCGCGATTTTGTCCACGGCGCGTGACAGCGGGATGTCGTCCGGGGGACTGGTTCGTCACCCAGGTGACCATTAGGCCCCGGGGAGAGGCGTTCGGGAGGCCGAAACTGAGGTCACTATTTTCTTAGCGCCGTCGTTCTTTGTTTGTATCGTCGGAGGTTTGCGGTTCCTCCTTCCTCTCTGTCCCAGGCGATACATCCTGAGCGGTTGACAGCAGAGATTCCCAATAGTACCCATAGCATTTTGCAGTGGGCGGCGGCCATGGGTTTCACAGGATTCCAACCAGATGGTCGTCGTCGTCGTCTTTGTCTTTGTAGTCGTCGTCTGGTAGCCTCCTCACCTTGCTCCGCCGCCACCCCGCGTGCAAGCAGCCAATGCGAAATATGTGCCGCTCAGGCAGGGAGAGGCAAAGGGATGGGAGCTGGAGCGGGGAAGGAGTATGAGAATGAAGAGAGGGGGAGCGGAAGAGGGAACGGAGGGGGAGCGGTGGAAGGCGGTAGAGGATCATGGAAACGGGGGGAAAATGAAAGGAGGATGGACACGGGAAGACGAGAGGGGAGATGAGAGGGGGATGAGGGGGACTAGGAAGAGAAGGGGGTGAGAAGATGGACGATGAGGAGAGGGGAACCGGGGGGGAGGTGGAGGAGAAATTCTAATTTTAATCCTATACAAAGCGTCCTCCTCCTCCTCCTAGGGAGGCCGCTCAAGAAACAAATCACAAATCAGGGAAAGAGGTGCTCGATTTCGGGGGCAGCCCTCTGGAGAGCCGCGACAACACCTCGCGACCGGAAGATGTAGGCTTCCCGCAGCGCCTGGAGAGGGTCCGAGGGAGATTGACTGTGCGGAATCCGCCACGTACCTCGCAAATCAACACACCTCTCGGCACTGCAAGCTGATGGGGCGCATCACAAAACTCGACCAACGGGTGGTCCGGAGCCGCCCCTCCGACTGGCACGGCCGCGAAATCCTCAGGGACAGGGCCGTCCATCCCTCTCGGGTCGGCAGGAGGCCTCGCGGGCAGGCTCTGGATCTTCTGCTGTACAGAGCAGCGCGGCCTGCACGTAGGCCAAAAATCCGCCAGCTTCCCTCTCAATGGAAAACCTCTGAAGCACGTCGAACACTTGATACTCGCACTCCACAGCTGAGGCTCATGCCCGCAGTCTCGCAATCCCCACAACCGCTCGACAGCACTAGTTTGTTGGCCACGGCATCTTCTAGGAACGCGCTCAGCCCGCTCCCGCTCCCCAGTGAAGAGGATCTCCCGCTGGATAGCCAACGAACGCGATAACACATCGGACGCAAGTTTATCGGCCTGCGGGTCTGATCCACTAAATCCTCAGGAACCTGGGCACGCATGGCTGCGGCATCCGCAAACAAATCCGCAGCTAGATTCAAACAAACTTCCACGTCACTCAAAGACATGTTTTGGCGTTGGGCCTGGGTGGGATGTGATTTAGTCCAACGCACTTGGATAGACCACGCACGGGACAACATGACATCATGACACTTGGCCCACACATCCAACATCGACGAACGAGATTTAGCTGGCAACGGGAGACGTACTCCTTTAACAGCTCTCAAGAAATCACCGTACATTCTGCAATGGCCAGCCGTATTGCTGGCCAACATAATCAAGGCATAGAGCTCCGCTCTCGGGGAGGACTGCTTCACGGTGGGAAATGTGCCCACGATGATGGCGTCGAAAAGGCCAGTAGGACCTAGGTGGACACACGCCCAGCCGCAGCGGCGGAGCCGCCAGTCCTGAGTACATTTCCCCCAAATCCATCTATGCCCCACGCGCCTCCATCGATTTTCACTCCACCCACCGATCGGCCCCACTCCCAAACACAGGAAACTGGCGGCGGCAGATGCCAGCAGGAATCAGCCAAAAGGGGGAGGCCACGAAGCCAAAAGCTCGGGCGTCGGGGTTCGGCACGAACCCGATCAACAAGAGAACTAGTGCGATCCACGACCGCATCGAGCAGAGATTGGTTGGCGACGCACTCCCAAAAACGATGGAGCGGAGTCTCAGCTGAGGCGCCACAGCGAGGACACACTCCAGGCAGGTAACAACCAGGCAGGACCAGAGCTGGAAAGGGAAGTCTCCATCCGTCACGCGGAGCACATCTGTACGAATGCGCCAGCACACTGGAGAGACAGGATCCCAATTCGAATCGAGAAGCACCGCCAGCGTGGCCGCGATCGGACCTCGCACGACCTGCCATCGGCGCTGCGTGCACGCAAACTTGTAAGCAATATTATTCCAAACTTGTGCAACTCGAACTCGTTGTTTGTGGGGTAGCCGATTCCAAATCGATGCGAACGATTTCAACTGCTCATGCCGAAGCCTAAACTGGGGGTCCTCCTCAGCAGCACTAACAAGACTCAATCAAAACAGTGGTCGTGCAGGCCCTGGGGCTCCACCATCCCGAACACGTAGCCGCCTGGGCTCGCGTCGATCGCGCCCGAGCGTGGGAGAGCCCTTACAACTTCCTGGTCCCACGACCCGACCGCCAACACGGCGGGTTTGTAAAGCTTGCGGGTTCCCCCCTCCGGGCGAGTGAGAAAACGGACCCTCAGGGCCTTTCGCTTGGCCGAAGCGCGCCCTTGGCGCAACTTAGAAGCACGACGCCTCCTGCCTGCGGTGGTCATGACCCCCAAGTCTCGCACTCCATCAGCCACCTTGATAGGTAAACTAGCAGCACGGAAGAGGGTTGTAAGATGACCTCGCAGTCGACGATCAGAAAAAACAAAGGTGTTCTTACTCGAGATGGTAGCGCCTGCCTGCTCAAGCTGGTGGCAGAGGTGCGCTGCTGTAGGCACGATACTAGAGACAATATCTGACCACGCACCCTGCTGGGTCAGGGTGATATCGTCCACATATGCAAAAGTGGGCACTGGGCGGTACTGGGCATGTGCAAACTCCATCACATCATAAAGATAGATCTTGACCCACGGCATGGACTGCACACATCCAGGAAGCACCCCACGCCCCGTAGGGATAACCCTAGACACGAAGCCGTTGACCTCCAGGACACGCGGCGCCTCGTGCATCAAAATCCCCAAGTACAAAAGGCGGACGGGATAGGCCATCTTCAAGGCGAAGCCAGCAAGGCGAAGATGGTCAATCGTGTCAAACAACTTGCTCAGATCCCAGTAGAGGCCCACAGACAGCTCCCCAAGATAACTGGCCATCTCATGATCTATCTCGCAAAGGAGAGCCGCCTGCAACGCCGAGGATCCACGAATCGCAGTGTCCCAATGATTATCACGATCCCGGGACCACTCACTCATCAATGTCACGGCCATGAGCCCGACAATACAGGCGGTACAGAGAAGGGCACTTGCAAATAAGACGCTAGGGGGAGGAGGAGGAGGAGGAGGAGGAGGAGGAGGAGGAGGAGGAGGAGGAGGAGGAGGAGGAGGCGGAGGCGGAGGCGGAGGAGGCGGAGGAACCCCGACCCCAAGTGGAAGGAGGATGAGGAGGAGGAGGAGGAGGAGGAGGAGGGACAGAAGGGGCAGGGGAAAAGGGAGCAGGTGGAGATGGAGAAGGACACGGAGAGGGAGGAGGAGGAGGAGGAGGCGGAGAAGGAGGAGGATGACGGGGGGGGAGGGAGATGGTTGATGATTGGAGGAGGCGGAGGAGGAATATTCATGATACGGCATAGCCAGCCGTCGATTGAAGTCGATTGATGTTTTCTTGTATGTCGGACGAGGCATGCGATGTCGAACAGCTTTCTAAACTGAACAGCTGAGGCGGCTGCCACGACATAGCGCACACTTGGCAGCTGCCATCAGACAGGCGTTGTACAGTCAGCCTGTAGGCAGCAGGGCTCGCACAGGGCTTCGCCGTCGAACAGCCGTTTAACCTAACAGCTGAGGCGGCCGCCACGATGGGCACAGGCGTGGTGCGCCCAACGGGAAACTGTGCTCAGCATCGCCCGCGCCATCCTCGCATCTAAAAGCACCGCCAGTCTCGCTGCCCCCTCTCCTCTCGGACCTTGGTGATTCTGTTGTCGCCCTCTGTCCCCCACTCGTTCCTGCCCTCTCGCTGCCATTGGTCATTTGTGCATCTGTCCATCCGTCTGCGCCATGCTTCTCCCCGATTCCCCCTCCCACCCACCCCTCGGGGTTGATTTCGATCCGATTGAATATCGATTTCGGCCAGCCCGATCCGAGTCGATTCCGTATTCCACGATCCGATGCGGTCCGATGTTTGCATGGCGTTGTTGTACAGATTGGTGCGGCCGATCTGATTCGATTCCGATCCCTTGCCGATGCAGCCCGACTCCATGCTCCTCTCGATTCGATAGGACTTCTCGATTCGGTGCGGAATGCTCATGCCCCCTCCTTCCCCCATCGCGCCCTCGCCTCCCTGCCGCACGCCAACAGGCCCTCGGCCGCTGGCAACCGCACGCCGCCGCGGGCCAGCCGCGCCGCCTCCGCGGCGCAGCCCCTGCGGGCGTCGGGCGTGGCGGCGGCGAAAGCGCCCAGGGAGAGCTGCGCTGCGCGGGCCCTTTGCCGCTGCTCGCCGCCGCCGCAGTCATCGTCGTCCTCGTCGACGCCGCCCTCGGCCTCGTCGTGTGCGCGCTGCCGCTGAGGCCTTCAGTGGAGCTCCCTGTGGGGCCACGAAGCGTGCGATGGGGTGCACCGAAATGAGGGCGGAACTGCACGCGTGCAATGCCACTGGGGTCTTGGGTGAAGCTCCCTATGGGGCCACGAAGAGTATGAGGGATGTGCCGGAATGAAGGGTGGAACCGCATGCGGGCGCTGCCACTGGTGCCCTCGGTGGAACTCCCTATGGGGCCACGAAACGAATGCGGGGTGTGCCGACATGGCTCCGATGGACTCCTAGGCGCACCAAATGACCGGAACAAAGAAACGCCCCACATTTTTTGGGACATCTCTCACGCGGGAGGGGGTGCGTGAAATAGCTGTCCGATGCATCCGCGGACACCCAGGAACGCTGGTTTTGACACCCCTCCCGCGCCGAGCGTGTTCCAAGATGTATGAGGTGCAGTTTGTTTCAATTCTTGGCGCTTCGCGTATCCCCACCAGCATGAGTGAGGCTTCCGTCCTTTCCCCTCCCCTCGTCGCCTCCTGCGCCTGTCTCCCCTTCTGTCCTCCTCGCCGCGTTTGGCGGTGCCCTTCCTCGAGCTCTGTGCCGCCCGCACAGCGCTCCGCCTTCTCGCAGGCTTGGTCCGTGGGGGCTGGCGCCACTGTGCGACCCTCCACCGGCTTTTCCGGTCTGCTGCCGCCTTCCCTTCCCGGGTCGGCTCTAATGAGGTTCATTTTGTCCCTCGCACGTGCATTGCGGCGTTGGCCTATGTGCCTTCGTTGCCAATCGTCTCGCGTTGCGCCCCTGTCGAGATTGACCCGCTCTCTGGAACCGTCCTTAGAGCCGCAGATCAAACAAAAAATCCACCAGACCATCCAGTAACGATGCCCAGGCGAATGGAGGTGATCAGGGAAGTGAGGGAGCATACAGAGTAACAAAGGGCTGGGGAACCCGTCTTACCCAAGACGGCGAGGATGGAGGAGGAATCGGAGGAGGATGAGGAGGAGGAGGAACTGAAGGAGGAGGAGGGGGAGCGGGAGGAGGGAGGAGGAGCAATAGGCGGATGAGGAGGAGGAAGAGGAGGAGGAGGAGGAGGAGGAGGAGGAGCAGGACGAGAATGAGGAGGAGGATGAGGAGAAGGGCGAGCAGAATGGCCAGAGGCCTCTTGGATGCCTCTCGGAGTCTCTTCGGATGTCTCTTGGGAGCGTCCTGAAGGCCTCTTAGGGCGTCTTGGGAGCGTCTTGGCGATCCTGGAGGCCTCTTGGGGCGTCTTGGGTGCCTCGGGGAGCCTCTTGGGGACCGCTTGGGGCCATCTTGGGGCCATCTTGGGGCCATCTTGGCGCCTCTTGGGGCCTCCTGGGCGCCTCTTGGGGCCATCTTGGAGGCGATCGATCAAAGAAGAGGGTGGGGTTAATTAGCCTTGCCCCTCTAGATCCTCTAAAATCGCCTCTTGGGCTCATCTTGAGGCGCTCTTGGAGCGCTCTTGGGCGCTCTTGGGGCCGTCTTGAGGCTCTCTTGGGCCCCTCTTGGGGCTATCTTGGGCCCTCTTGGAGCCATCTTGAGGCCTCGGAAGGCCATCGGAAGCGAAAAGGCGAGAAAGCAACATTCATGTGTTTTCCTTAGATGTTTGAAGGATTTTGGCCTCTTGGGGGGTCTCCTTGGAAGTCTCGGAGGCCTCTTGGAGTCGTCTTGGGGCGATCTGGGGGCCTCTTGGAGCATCTGGGGAGCCATCTTGAGGCATCTTGGACTATCTCGAGGCATCTTGGAGCTCATCTTGGCCTCTCCGAGGCCCTCTTGGAGCCGTCTTGGGCCATCTTGGACGCTCCAACGCGTCGTGGAACTCCCCGTCCAGGTCCAGGGGAGGGGGTTCGGGGGAGGGGTAAACCCCTCCCCGAAGGGGAAGGAGGGAAGATGGAAGAGGAAACTCCCTAAACCACCTACGCCCAGAGGGCTTCTGGGATTATCTTGGGCCTCCTCTTCTCCTCCCCGTCGTCGCTGTCCTCTGCTACAGGCGCTCCTGCTCGCGGAATCGGAGCCGCACGATATCCCCGAGGAGGAAAAGGCGGACGAGGAGGAGGAGGAGGAGGAGGAGAAGGAGGAGGACGATGAGGAGGACGATGAGGAGGACGAGGAGGAGGAGCAGCACGAGCTAGAAGACGAGGGCGGGCCAAGCACAACGACGAGCAGGAGGAGGAGGAGGAGGAGGAGGAGGAGGCGGAGGACGAGAACGAGCCAAGCAACAGGAGGAAAAGCAGGAGGATGCGGAGCTGCTGCTGCTGCTGCTGCTGCTGCTGTTGCTACTGCCCATGCCCCTGGGTCTGCTACCGCTGATACTGCTAGCGCTGCAGTTCCGTCGCTAGCGCGTGCGACAGTGACGGGCAAGGGTCGGAAGCGCTGTCGCTATTCAGGACAGTCAAGGAAGTGAAGTTGTAGACGGACGACAGCAGCCACAATGGCACCATCGAAGCGTACGAGGAGGGTTTGAAGTGGTCTCGGCGTAAGCGAAACGACTTAGACTCAGCCGCGTAGAGGCGCTGCATGTAGTCAGCGCGTTTGCCAACGGCGGTCAGATGCCAGATGCGTTGTCCCTGCTCACTGGGGTCGGCGAAGTTGCAGCCACGCATCGCCGTTTTCAATGTTGGCATCGGCCTTCTGGGGGAATCAGGATGGGCAGGAACAGCGCAAACGCTCTGTATTCTTGCACTCTTTGCGCGCACGGGCGTGCTGATCTTGCGTCTGGCCCCGTGGAGATGGGTGGGCCCAGCGCAGCAGCCTTGCATGCACGAAAGGCTTACTGACGTTGCGTCCGTCCCAAGGGCCTACCGCCTAACCCTCCTTGAGTTTGGGTCAACGGTGGTTGACCCTAGCTCCCCTGGTATCGCTTGCGCTGTGGGCTCGCCCACGCGCCGGTGTTGGTCGAGGGTGCCCAGTCACAGGTAGACCAACAATTGTGCTCCCCAGGAGGATCACTGATAGGTGCACCCCGTCTGCTGGGGACAGTCCGCGATGGTCCAGGGACCTGAGGCGGCAAGCTTGAGAAAGAAGAGGGGGCCGATTATTGGTTCTGAGGCTCCGCCTTTTTCCTCTCTCCCCCATTATCCTCTCTCAACCCTCCAGCCAATAGGGTCACACAATTCGGAGTCCGCGCAGGGCGATGTCAATCTTCCGAGTGTGGACACCCTCGACCAGACGCCTGAACTCCACGAGCTCGATCCTGATCCCGATCCTTGTCCTCGATCTCCTCCCCTGCCCTCCTCTGACCTCCGCTGCTCCGCCTGCGAGGTGATTGGGGAGACAGAAACGTACCGATATCGCGTCTCCCCGGACCTCTCCCTGGGGTGAGTACTGACCAGACTTGCGAGGCAAATCCAGCAGTGGCGACGAGGGCCACCCAGGCACCCAGGAGGCCCAAAATGGCGGACGCGAGCCGAGGGTAGCGGTATCGGTACCTTCCCTCCTCTGATTGATCATTGCGCCGCCCTTCGCGACAGCTCGGCCCGATCCCCCCGCGCCGCCCGCGGCCCGGCCATGCCGCTGTGCGGCGGCCCGCCCCTGGCCGCGGAGGCGGGGCGCGCTGCGCCTGGCAGCGCGGGCGCGGCCTCCGCGCCGCCCGCGGCGGCGCGGGCGAAGGCCGCGGATTGGCGCCAAGGGCAGCGGCCACGCGCAAGAGTGTCCGCTCGCCGGAGAGGCTTTTGGTGCGGCCCTGCGGGGGTGGCCCCAGCTCGGAGGAGAGGGAGGAGGAGGCGACGCCGCTCCCCTTCCCTCACGTTCTCCCTTTTTGGGGCCTCCTGGGAGCCCCTCGTCGCCACTGCTGCATCCGCATGGCAATTCTGGTCAGAACGCACCCCAGGAGAGGTCCGGGGAGTGGCGGTTATCGGTACCTTTTGTCGGTGTCCCCAGGGCGGAGGCTTGGCCTCGCCGCGGCCCCCACGAGAAGGCTGCACGGCAGAGGTCGCTCCTGCCCAGGGTCGCTCTTGCGTGCTGGGGCATCTAGAAGATCCGGGGCCTCGGGCGGCCTCGGGCTCCTCTGCCCCGCGAGAGGGGGTAGCGCAGTCCTCGGGCCTCATTCCTCCTTCTCCTCGCTTCCTCCCTCCCTCCCTCCCTCCCTCCCCGTCGGATCGACCATGATGGGATACCATCTTGAGGCCTCCTGAGGCCTCCTAGGGCCTCGCGGGGCGGCCTCCTGGGGTCTCCGGGGTCCTGGGTTGTCCCGGAGCCACCTGTGGTCTCCTGGGTCCCCAAAGGCATCCTGAGGCCTCCTGGGACCTCCTGGGGCTGCGATGGAAGGGAGGGGAATACGGTACGAGAGGGTGGAGGAGGAGGAGGAAGGATGGAGTCGAGTCGACCCGACCTCGTGGAGGTCGAAAACTTCCCTCGCAGAAACCCCCCGACCGCTGGCTTCTGTCTTGCTGGAACTATGAGTGGCGTATCGCCCAACCATTTTGAAGCGCTCAATGTGGTCACGCGAGGCGCAACGGATGATGATCGGAGAAGACAAAGTAGCCCTGGTGTTGTCGACATTGCCTCTTGTTTCATTGTGACTCCCTCCATTCCACTTATTGATTATTCTCTTCCTCCTCCTCCTCCTCCTCCTCCTCCTCCTCCTCCTCCATCGCGCTCCGTCCTCCATTATTCCCTTTACCCTCCTCCTACCCCCCCTCCACTCTCCTCAAGCATTGCGGAGACTAGAAGACAGATCTCCGACGTCGTGATCGACGATGGCGCTTTTCCGACGGAGCTGTTGCATGGGATTCACCTGTTTTTGGCCTCTTTGGGTCGCTCGCAGACGGCCATGGTTGGATTCGCTAGCGGAGACACTGGCGGAATGCACTGGCTTTCAAGGTACCTCTCTGTATGCAAACATGCAGATGTGCATGAATGCGTTGGCGATCGTCCCCCTGGCAGCGGGTATCTATTTGAAAAGAATAGTTAAGTTATATATGTGGCATACTAATAATACGTACAGCCATATACTCACATACACATATACACAAGGATGCACATGCATGCGCCTATGTAGGTACACATACACTTATGAATGCATACGCCATACATCGAATGACGCATACACGCACACACACACACACATACGCACTGTCACACATACATACATGCCTATGGTTTACAAGTGAAGGTCACCGATGTCGACCATGTCGTTGTCGTCGTTGTCGTCTTCGTCGTCGTCTCAATCGTCGCTGGCGCCATCGACGTCATCATCAATGTCGTCGTTGTCAATGCCGCCGTCGTCGCCGTCGTCGTCGTCGCCGTGCCCGCGTGCGCCATTCAAGCGTCGCCTTCGCCATCGCCGCCATCGCGACCATCGCCATCGCCATCGCCGCCATCACATTCGTCAGACTCGCCGCCGGCGCCTTCTCGGCATCGCCGCCGTCGCGCAAGCGCTCTTAATGTTTGTGCATGGGCCAGCGCAGCGGGGGCACTTTGAAATATCATTGGGGCCGACAGCGAAGCAGGAAAAATACTACATCTGAAGCGAACGTAACACGTCAGGTAGCCCCACGGGGAAAACCGATGGTTTTTTACTTGCTTTTCTCGCAGTTGAAGATGCCGATGAGCCACGCTGTGACGGCCGTGCCTGAAATCTTGCTCTTCTGTCATCTTCTGGACGGGGGCCGAGGAGGGGGGAGAGCTCGCCCATCGCGTCCCGCTCTCCGTTCCACCGTTGGGTTGCCTCCTCCTCCTCCCCTCATCCTCAACCAGTGTAGATGCCAGAAGACAAACGTCTGACGTCCCGTTTTCGTTGGATGACGGCGCTGTTGAGACCGTGGGCAGGCCCAGAGCACCCGAAACAGTTTTGGTGTTATGACGGGCGCGTTCGGCGTTGAATCATGTCTCATTGAAAAAATACCCTTCGGATATTCCGAAAACTGCTTGGAGGAGGAACGAATACCATCTCTGCACGAGGGAGGATACACGATCAGGACGGTGGTGGGCGGGAGAGGGAGGGGGATGCAGTAGGATTGTTCCGCGGGTGTCGCGCGTTCGCCCCTTTTATCACACGAGGGGGAGGGGGGGCAAATTCCACTTTCGCGGCATCAACCAATGCCCAGCAAGAGTGTGACAACGCGTACCACCCTGGTCCCTGCGTCTCTTCTTGGTCAAAAAAATATGTATGCGGACCGCCGCAGGAAGTCCGCCTGCTCCCTCGACGGCCCGCGACGTCGACTGCGCTTTCTGGCGCGCTCGGCACCGCGCCTGCAAAAGTCGCCTGCTCCCGCGCCGTCGAAGACCATCGTCATCGTCATAATCATCGTCATCATCATCGCCATCATCATCATCATCATCATCATCATCATCATCATCATCATCATCATCATCATCATCATCAGCAGCAGCAGCAGCAGCAGCAGCATCATCACTACCACCAGCACCATCGCCAGCACCATCATCGCCTTCATCGCCAGCGTCCACCATCGTCATCATCATCGCCATGTTTCTTATGCTTCGACATTATTATCACCGTTATCATCACCAGCATCATCACCACCATCATCGTCAATGTTACCATCCTCGTTGTTCCACGCCTCCTCCCTTCCACGCGTCCATCCAGTTTCCGCCTTCCCCTCCTCCTAGTCCTCGTCCTTGTCATCCTCCCCCTCCTCCGAGACCCTCCCCTCTTCTTCCTCTACATCCCTCGTGCCCCTCCTACCTCCGCCCCCTCCTGCTCCTCCTTATTCTCCTCCTCCTCCTGAGTGATGGAGGAGGAGGAGGCATGTGTGGGATAAGAATGATGCCGGAGGGAAGAGGGAGATTGGATGAGGTGGGAGGGTCCTGCAACCTAGGCGACCTGGAGTTGCTGAATTTCAACGTTTCAAGGTTCGAGAAAATAATCGGGTATAACTTTTGATTCTAAAGTGTTTTTGGGGGGCATTTTTCAAATTATGAAATTTCGAAGTGCCCTGGCGTCAGCAGGCTAGGCGATCATGAATCCTGAAAGCTCCTGGTCCACAATATCAAACAAAGATATAAAGCTTCAAAACTACAGAATTTGCTTATACTATGTAGCAGCTCATTTCCGTTGCTTTTAAACATCGAGACTTTCCATGGGCCCTGGAGTCCGCAGCACAGGCGACTAGGAATCCCCCAAACCGCAGAGGGTCATGACATTGATGAGTAGGGTGGGAGATGAGGAGAAGGAGGAGAAGGAGGATCACCAGGACGATGGAGATGAGGAGAAGGAGGAGGGGATAGGAGGGAGGAGGGTATGAGGTTGAATACCCCCCAAGATGGTATCCCCTCATGTTCGCCCATTCCACTTCCTCCTTCCCTTCGATCCAGCCGTTCCCTGATCATCTCGTCTGCGCACGGGTTCTACATCATGCGTCTAACTCCGAGGAAGACCAGGCCCCCAACGTCTTGGAACAATCCGTGTTCTTAGCTCGAGGACTTTGATGATAGCTTCTGGCATTCTTCTGGGCCTCCTGGCAGCCACGGCTGGATGCGCCCCGAAATTTTGCGCCGAACGCACCCAAGGCGAGGTCCGGGAATGTCAGGAGGTTTCTGTACGCCTTCGGCCCCCAGAGACCCTCGCCGGGCCCCAGGGTTTTCAAACAGTTTCTCGGGATAAGAAGCTGGTCCTGAGGCAAGGGTCCAGACCTCCGGGGGTCCACGTCGTGAGGAAATCGCGACGTCGGGGGTCTGAGTCAGGTGGTCCTTCGGGGTGCTGCGGATGCTCCCTGAACGTCTTTGGGATTCCTCGGGGGCGCTCGTAGGGCTCCTGAAGCTCTTAAAGGAGTGTCTGAAGATTGCCGGCGGCTCTTCGGGAGGTTCCAGGTGTCTCCGGAGATCTCTAGGTGCTTCTTCGGCGTGCTCTGACGGCGTTCCAAGGAGGTCCGCCGTCTTGTTTTGGCGCTTGGAGGTGTCTGGTGGCAGCAGAGGTGCTTCCCCTCAGTTGCGCCTCGCCGGGGCTCTTCGAGGGCGCCAAGGCTGTCTGGAGCAGCTCTCTTCTGGTCCCGCGGCCGAAGAGTCCAGACCCCTTGGCGTCCTGAGCAGTCAGGGCGAGCACATGTTTTGAGGCTGGTCCTGTGCAGGCCCGATCCGAAGACAAGCCAGAATGGATGAGCGAGTGCAAATGACACGCGCGTTGTGCTTCAAACTGCGCGAGCCACCCGTTCGCTTCTTGAGCAACCGTAGCGTGCTGTTGGGGTCGTCTGGCTGGCGCAGCATTGGTACTGCCGTTGCCCTCCAGAGAGTGCAGCCCACCACGGTGCGAAGTCCACGTGAAGGAGAAGGTCGAGAGCATTGGAGTCCACGGTATTGCTGAACCAGGACGTCGGAGGACTGTGTCCAGCCGTCTTCGAAAAAACGCTGCGAGCTCTCGTACCTCGCGAGCGGCCGAGCTCGAAAGCTCCCGCCGCCCGTCCGAAGCTGCGCGTCGATGGCTCCGGCCTCGACTTTCCGGGGGTTCTTAGATGTGGGAGTGTCCTGAGGGGGGTTCGGAAACGAAGCCAGCTGGATGCTTGCCTCCTTCTTCCAGGGATCATTTAGGGTGATCTTCCTCTAACCCAACGTCTGCCCCTATCCCACTTTTGCGTCCACCCGGTGGGAGTGCCTTTTGGCCCTGGGCCCGCGGGTGCCCCCAGCCAGGCCGTTCGGGAGCTTCTGCGGGGTCCTTTGTGAGCTTCGTCCGGGGCCCTAGCTGGAGCCCACTGGGCCTCGGTGACGGCCCCGGGGACGCGTGTCCGAGGCGGGGATTTATCCATATCGCTCTTCGGGGACTGCTGCAGGCGGTGGACATAGACATTTTCGGGCCCCCCGGAGCCAAACTCTGTCCATGTCCCGCGCCTGCTGGGGTCCCAGACGTTTGTTCCCCAGGCGGCGGATATGAAGATGATCCCGCCTCGCAAACTGGGGACAGGGTGGCATTCGTGGGCACCGCGGGAAGGCCGTGCCCCTGAGCGGCGGCTACCAGAGATCCGCGGGCGGCGGCAATTTGGCGGTGAGCGCCAGTCTCAGCGACACGCCGGTGCTGGAAGTCCTGAGGGAGGCCGAGTCGGCAATTGACCAGCTGAGGCACAGCGAGGGGGAGAGGGCGAAGCTGTCTCAGGAGCTGGAGGTTCTTCGTGTTCGCATCCAGGACGCTCCCGACGGAGAGTTCAGGTGCTTCAAGTGCAGCATTACAAACTGGGTGGACCGATCGGTCTGCAAGCACTGCGGAGAGTTGCGCGCAGACATGGCTTTCCTGAGGAAGGTCCAGGGCATGAAGGCCCGCGAGAAAAGGAGCCTGCAGGAAGGCCGTGGTGGTGGCTTCTTTGACAGGCAGTCGGCGGACAAGAAAGAGTGGAACTCCGACGACGAGGAGCTCGACGAGTTCGGACGGAAGAAGAAGAGGCGGAAGCGGGCGGCGTAGTCTTTGCCGGGCGCCCGCTCGCTGCGGATTCTGCTGCTGACGATGTCCACGACGGAGGCCGTGCTGATTCTTCCCAGGTCGACGAGCCGTGCCGAGCGGCTGGCATGGGGGACCACGGCACTGTCCGCGAGCAGCACCCCTGGGGAGGCCACCCCGGTGTGACCAATGTTCGGCCAGGCAAGGTCGCCTGCCTGCGCTGCCCGGCGCTGCGGCCCCAGGCGGCGGGCCGCCTGATGCTGCCTGCGGCGCACGCCAGTGGCGCTGAAGCCGACCGGAGGGCGGCGCTGCGCGCGCGGTTGTCCGCGCGCCAAGGGGCGCCAGAGGCCCCCAGATAACTAGTCGGGCCGCGGGCGCTGCCTGGCGCCCGCAGCGTGCCCCCTCCCCCCTCATTCCCCTCTTCTCCCCATCCGCTCTCTCGTTGATGTCCCCATCCCTCGTCTCGTGGTCGCAGGGCCGTCCTTTCCGCGGGTTTAAGAAAGTGACCCAGGTTCGGCCTCTTGGGTCCTCGGTCATATCCGCCCGTGCCACGGCTTTCCTCCGCGGCAGCTGTCACAGCAGTTGGGTGAGCTTCGAGGAGATGAAAAAGGGGCGCCGCTCTTGCGCGCTTCTTCCCTCCTTGGTGCGCAGTTCTTCCCAGATAATCTCGGAGAGTTCCAACGCACTCCAGCACAGCCTTGCTGCCGCAGGGGCGGTCAGGCGCATGGTGACACGCTGCTGTGTCTTCGGGAGATCGGGGCCAGCCGTCTGGTGCAGATCTGCATGGCTAATTTCCGAAATTGCTTATCCAGTTGCGCTGTCGTGCATACTTACACCTGGTAAGAGAGAATTATGCCCTCCAAACCTAACTAAGGGGACCTGACCTGGCCCGAGCCCCGTTCCCGGCGGGCTCCGGTTGCAACCTGGTGGCAGGAACACCTGTTGCGTGCAGTTTTGCTTTGGTGAGCGGCTGGAGCGTCTATAATCTTGAATTGATGATCTCGCTTGAGCGCGGGCCACCTTGTCATCGAAAAGCAGCGATCCGACCGCAGCGCAGGCTACGCGCCCGCCCTAATCCGGCTGCAGCGGCGGCCACATGCCACTGTCGGAGTGTTGCTCCAACAAGAGAGCCAGCCAAAGTCCCGCGTCGGAACATCTCTGTATTATCAGTGCCAATCCCATCTCCATGTCGGAATGGTGCTCAGGCATCAGCTCCTGCCGCATCCGCGTCTCGGAAAATAGTTCCAGCCTCAGTGTTGGCCTCATTTCCAGCTCATGGTTAAACCCCTGGCGCAACATATGGCGAAACCTATGGTGTACCTGTGGCGCAACCTTGGGCGCAACACATGGTGCCTCTTGTAGCACAACCTGTAGCGACATCCATGATGCAGTCCGATAGGGGAACCTCTATCGCAACCTATGGCGCATCTAATGGGGTAGTGTATGAGTTTATGGCCTATGGCGCAACCTGTGGCGCAATTTACTATATGGTGCACCCATGGCGCAAACGCTTTCGCGACTTACAGCGCACCCCAATGCGCAGCATATGGCGCCGCAGCCGCTGGCGCAACCTACGGCGCACCCGACGACAGCGACGACGAGACCGAGGAGGAGCACAGGACTCAAAGTAGCTGGCTCTCACTGTCTCAAAGGGCTACGCCCAGCATCGGCAACCATCTTCGCGCGTGCCAGGTGCCAGTAGGGTCGGCCTCATTTTAACCACCTGGGATCCGGTTAGGGTCAAGATCGCCCGGTCCATTGCCGGCGGGCCTGTGGGGGTGGAGTCATAACATGTTTCTTGGCGTCAGGTTACGGGTCGGGGGGTTGCAAGCTTGATGGGGCAGAATGGGCCGGGTGGGGGTGGAAGATGAAGCCCTTATTCAGACGATGCGTGGGCATTCTGCTTCATGTTCTTGGGGATGCCATTCGTTGATGCAGTTGAAACGCAATAACGACGCCAGTTGGGATCAATGATTTGGGACATGTGCCCGCCTGCCCACACACCTGCTTCGAGCGGGGTAGAATTTGTTTGAATCACATCCAGTATGGGGCCCCGTCGCACACGCGCACACACACACACACATACTCACGCACGCACGCACGCACGCACGCACGCCCGCGCGCGCGCCCACGCACACGCACACGCACACGCACACGTACACGCACACGCACACGCACACGCACACGCACACACAAGCACGCACGCGACGGTACGACAATATCGTGTAGTTTTCAGTGGGGACGGGCTTCTGTTTAATGTTATTGTGCCAGGCTCCCATGTCCTCGGAAGCAGATCCCTGGAGCGTGGTCCTCTGCAGCAGGTTGTCCACCGCGCTTTTGATTGTCCTGGTCTTCGAAACCCGTCGATGCAGCAGAGCCTAGTCGCCAGTCTGGTGATTTCCCTTTTCCTCGGAGGCAGACTTTGACGATGTGGACAAGGACGACGACGACGACGACGACGACGACGTGCGACGCCATCTGGCAGCCCACCGTGCATGCAATCTGTAGTGTGGGGTGGCTTAGTTGGTGCTCCACGCCCCCAGCACCCCCAAGCCACAAAAAGCACAACACCTTCACTGATCGTTCGCTCGTCGTCGTCGTCCTCCTCCTCCTCTTCCTCCTCCTCCTCCTCATCCTCCTCCCCCCTCTGGAACGCCTTCGAAATCAACGAAGTCGTGAAAAGAAACAATGACAAGCGTACGAAAACCACATGCAAACAGCATAAGAACAGACACCAAACAAACCAAACAAAATATGGTTTCGGGAGAACCTTGGCCCCCCCCCCCATACGTTCGCCTGAAACCAGAGTTTTGCTTGTTTTTGTTTTAATGTGTTCAATCGTTTCCGTCCTCCCTCCTGCGCTATCCTATCTCCCCCTCCTTCCTCCCTGAGGAGGAGGGAGGGGGGCCTTTGATGAGCCACCCCTCCTCCTCATCATTCTTCTTCACTTGCATCCTTCCTCCTGCGCTTTCCTCTATCCTCCCTCCTCCTTCCCCGAGGAGGGAGGAGGGTATTTGATGAGTCACTCCTCCTCCTCCTCCTCCTCGTCCTCGTCGTCCTCCCCTCCTCCTCCTTATCCTCCTCCTCCTTGTCGTCGTCATTATCATCATCACCAACGTCGCCATCATCATCATCAGCAGCAAAATCGCACTCATCTTATCTAGGTCATCTGCACCCTCCTCCTGATCACCCCCTCCTGGGGGCAAGTGGAGGCCGCAACCGCATCGATTGCAACCCAGTCTGTCGCAGTTCTTGTTTTGATATATTTTCTGAAGGCGTTCTGTCTCATCGCGCAAGCCATTTGGGTGGGTGGTCGGCATCGACCGCTTGGTTGGCAATCGTACCTACAAAACATATTGGCTCATACGTGAGCACGCGCATCGCGCCGACGGCCCTCGGCTCCGACTGCGTCGCGCCCAGTGCGCGCCCGCAGGCGGGTGGAACGCGTGCGGCAAGACGTGCCGATGGCACCCACTGTGATTGCACCTGTGGCTCCATCCGCCCTGCTTATCAGACCACTTTTTGAGCTTGCCGAGGGCGCCCTGGTGCAATGCGGGCAGCTGGCCCCCGCCCACTCTGGCAAGTGCCCGCACTTCTTCAGCACGTCGATGACGTGTTTCTGAACCTTGTTCATGAAGTCGGACAGCCCCGCGCACCACTTCACCCTTTCGTTCCGAGATTTTACTGTGCAGATCCCGTGCCTCACGTAGGGTATGCGCTTGGGAGGGCTGTCTGCGGCCTTCATTACCGCCTTCTTTACCTTCTTCACCGACCGGTCCTGGCTGGCCGCCCTGCGCTTGCCATTCGTCGATAAGGGAACGTGCGGCATCGCAGCCCGCAGCGGCTGTCCCACCAGAGGGCGCAGGCGGCCGCCGCGGAGATCACTTGAGCCAGAACAAGCTGCGGCATTCTGCAATCTGAAGCGGAAGCGGGGAGGGGGCGCGAGCGGGGTAAGGGCCTAACGCGCCGCTTCCTGCGGTCGCGTTTCTGTCGGCGGTCGAGTATGCGTATCCTTCAAGTTCATAGAGCACAACCAGTGGCTTCCCTCGCTAGCGCCGAGGGCCACGCGCTGGGCCCGCACCTCAGCCGAAGCGGCGGCGCACGGCGCGGCACCCGAGCGAGGGGCCCACGCGCTGGCGGTGCGAAGGCTGGTCGCCTTCCGCATCGAACGCGAGGGTGCGGTGAGGCGGCAGGCCCAGCTCGGCCTGGACGCGCCAGCCCATCCAACTCCAAGTAGTCGACCACTCCACCTCCCTTTCGATCGCACATCCAACGATGTAGGCATACGTCAGACCAATGGAGCACGTGCGAGCCTTGGATGCAACCGCAGATCGTGATCGCATCGGCCAGATCTCTGAAATCGCCGCTCGGGGTCGGATTGATCGGGTCGACCGCAGATCGTGATTGGCAGGGTCTCAGGCGTCAGAACTCGAAGTCGGATCGATCGGATCGGTCGCGTCGACATGATCTCTCGCATCGGCGCTGGCAATCGGAACGATCGGCGGCGCCGCACCAGACGTCTCGAACTGATCGAGCCAGGGCAGGCGCCTGGTCGTTGTGGGAGATGAGCGTCGCGTGAACCTCCAGGCACATGCATGGGCGGACAATGATCGGGCCCATGGCTGGGTCCGACGGAGTCCACTGGTGGAAGGAAAGCCCGTCTGCGACGAACTGCACGAGAGCCTTGCTGTGTTCGAGGCGGTGGGGCCAGACGCGCGCGGTGAAGCGGTCCTTGGCGCAGGGCCTCAATAACGTGTTTTGTTCCCGCCCGCCCTTCCTCCCTCTCCCGCCCTCGCCAGCTGCCAAGCGCAATGGCTGGTTGGGTCCGACCTTGCGCCGGGCCGCGGCTGGCGGCGCGCCGCCGCCGCGGGCGGGGCGTGCCCATGAACGCAAACTCGTGCGCCATGCTGGAGGCAGGGAATGGTTTCGCACCTGCGTCTGGGCGCAGACGGCTGCGTTAACGGCACCGAACTACGCGTCGTACCAAATAACAGCAGCAACGTCATCAGCGCCAGAAGCACCAGCAGCAGCACCACCACCAGCAACAACACCAGCAGCAACACCGTCAGGATCACAATTGCTTTGCTAACGTTTCTACCATTTTGCGGCATGATTTGCGGTGCGGTTGGCTCCCATCTTGATTTCTGGCTGCGTAATCTCACGTACAGCTGGATATTGTTTTTTCTATAAGAAGAGGCGGAGGTTGGAGCCCATTTTTGGGGTTCCTTGTGTTTCCTCCCTTGATTCCGCAAATCAAGATCCTCATCTCTATTCCTCTGCCTCTCTCCTGCCCCCTGCCCCCACCCCGCCCTCTCGCCCGTCCGCGCCGCTCTTCTTTTCTCCGCCTGGCAAGCGCTCGTGCTGCTCGTCAAGGCAGGCAGTTCATGAACCTCTCGCGGGCGCGGCCACCGCGCTCCAGTTTTGGCTCCCGGCGAACGCTGGAAGGCCAATAGCGCGCTCAAACACCTGCGTTAAGTTTCGGTTGCGGCGAGACTTGCCGCGCAGCAGCAGAATTCGCCGAACCAACACTTCAAGGTGGAAGGGGTTGCGCGGCTGGTCTCTCAGTCCCCCGCTAGCCTTGCGAGTCTTCGCGGCCTCCATGTGCTTGGGCGCCTCGGCCCCGAGCAAGGCCACGCTGGCGTTGGCGAGGCCCGTGTTTTTGAAGGCCCAGTCGCGCGCCTGTGCGGGGGATTGCGGAACATATGTTGATGACTGTTTTCCCTGGCCTGGGTTTGAGGGGTCCGATGCTCGGCGTCTTGCGCGCGCGTGTGTGCGTGCGTTTGCGCGTGTGTGTGTGTGTGTGTGTGTGTGTGTGTGTGTGTGTGTGTGCGTGTGTGTTGTGTGTGTGTGTTGTGTGTGTGTGTGTGTGTGTGTGTGTGTGTGCGTGTGCGTGTGTGTGTGTGTGTGTGTGTGCGTGTGTGTGTGTGCGTGTGTGTGTGTGCGTGTGCGGGGGGGGGGGGGGGGGGTCTTGATGCGGTCTGATACGGCCGCCTTCTGGCGCCAACGGGACTTCGCCTTGAGCTTAGGTTCGTAGTTCCCGTAGAAGTCGGGAAAGAGCTCCTCGCGCTTCCTTTCTGAACGCGCGAGCAGGCGCCTTTTGTGCTGTGCCTTGCTGTGCTCCTTGCGCGCCCTGCTCTCGAGCGCCCCCCCCCCCTTTTTTTTTTTTTTTTTTTTTTTTTTTTTCCCCCCCCCCCCCCTTTTTTTTTCTCCCCCTTCGGTCTGCCTGCCTTCCCGAGCATTGTTGGGTGGCTGGAGCCAGAACGCCATGAGAGAGATAACGATTCACGACACGTTGCAAAATCTCCCCCCTCCTCCTCCTCCTCCCCCTCCTCCTCCTCCTCCCCCCCCATCCTCCTCCTCCTTCCGTTGCCATGTTGGCTCAAGTGGGATTGGGTCTCATGCGAGCGGGCAGCTCTCTTTCGAGCGACCCAGTGCGTCGCGCACTGGCGGGCACTTCTTCTCTTTTTGTTCGGCGCCACGCGCGCCGCGCCAGTGGATCCCGCGATGGTCAGCGCAGGCGATGCGCCCCCCCCCCCCCCCCCAAGGCAGCTTGCCAGGGGTCGACTGCGAGCGAGGAGAGAGCGCAGCCATCGCCATTCGGAGCCAAGCAAGAGAACGATGCACCAACGCAGATGCATTTCGGCAAGGGTGGCAAGCTGGCGAGGGGCAAGGGCTGCCACAGTGACAAAGGCAAGTGCCCCAACGCCTTCGACCCGCTCCAGTCCGACGACCCATGGAAGGACCGCGGTCGCAAGCGAGGGCCTGAGTTTGCCGCTGCTGCGCTTCCTGATGGGCGCGCTGCGAAGGCCCATGCCGTCCTCGACACCGACTCCGACAAAGACGAGCCCATGGGCGAGTCTGCGGACCCAGCGTTGCACAAGAAGCTCACCTCCGCCCACGGCCCGATGGAGGTTGAGGACGGACCGACCGCCCCGCCGCAGGGGCGAGAACCAGCCGCGCCCGCTCACTTCGACCTGGCGCGCGACGAGGTCAAGGACTCCCCTGCCGAGGGCTGCAAGGAGGAGAATGCCAATGAGCGTGGCCACAGTGACGGAGCTGATCCTGGGGCTCTTGATAGCCCGTCTGCTACTGCGGCCACTGAGGAACCCACGAAGGAAGAGTTACCTCAGCCGTCTCTCGCCGACCTGCTGAAACTTCCTGAAACCCATGGAAGCCGAAAGGAAGAAGGAAGCCATCGCAACCCACACCGAGATCGACACCGCCCTGCAGAAGCATGACAAAGCCATCAGCGAGCTGAATGAGAGGATGGACCAGCAGGCGAGGGAGACTCGCAAGGCGATCGGCGACGCCCAGGGCTCTGCGGTCCTCCAGCAGCTGGAGGCGCGGCTGGAGGAGAAGCTCGACCAGCAGCTGAAGGCCATGTCGTCCTCTCAGTCGTCTGCCAGTTCCGGCTCCGCCACTTCGGCCGCCGCCAGCGTACTCACGAGGGACGCCTATGAGTCGGACCCCTGCAAGGTTTGCGTCGGCGGCTTTCTGAACAAGATGCTCGCCGCGGTCATGCGCGCCCGCGCCAAGGCAGTCATCGAGGCGATGCCCCAGGACACGGCCATGCACGTTGAGGTCAATGCATACAACCTGAACCGCAGCTATTCGATCAAGTTCGGATCCAACTTGCACGCTCGGACGTTTCTTGGTAGGGTCCGTGCTGAAGGTCTATCCTGGACTGACCGCTGGCAGCGACGACACCCCCTTCGAGCACGGATGGGCGCGTCGCTCGACGCCCGCAAGAAGAATCGTTTTCTCGGCCAGCTCTGGCAGCAGTTCGTGGATCACCTGAAGCGCGCCAACCTGCTCGACCTCAGTTGCATGAAGATCGGCAGCAACCCGACGAAAGGTGTGCTGTTTATGGCGCGGGGAGAAGACGCATGGGTGCTCCTCACGTTGGCCGAGAGCACCAACGAGCAGATGGACATTCACCCCGAAATGGACAGCCTCAAGACCTTCGACATCTCTCAAGAGATGGCCAACTCCTGGATCCGCATTGCCATGAGCTAGGAAATTCACACGCCGTGCGGCTTCTCTACCTCGCGCCAAGTCCTGTTGGCTTCTCTACCTCGCCCTGCGCTGTGACCTGCGGCGCGGGCATCACTTCTTCCCCTCCTGGTTCGGCCCCAGGCCTAGAGGCCCAGGTCGATGCTACTTTGACTGCCACACTTGCGTTTTGCACGCCTCCGAGTGCACCTGCGAGAAGGACTCGCAAAGCTACTCGTTCTTCGTCGGGGTCTCCGACGCCTTGTGCACCGGCGGGGTCGGCAGTGCAAGCGCGGGGACGAGATAATTCTGATAATTCAGATGATGGCGCCTCCTCTTCCTCTTCCTCTTTTTGCTCGTCTGGGTCGTCCAGCAGTTGCGCGGCTAGTTGAGCTCCGTTTCAGATACGACAGAAATTTTCAGCAGTTTCTTCGCACTCACGGGGTCTTTTCGTTTCCACCAGCACGCCGATCGAGGCTACCAGATCGAAACACCAGCTTTGCACTAAACTTGTTCAGGGACATTCAGTTATCGGGCTCCAGGAGACCCATGGAAATCGCGAGGACATGTGACTTCTTCAGCACGACATTCAAGGTTCACACTTTTTCGGCACCTTCCATCAGCGTGAAGGAGCTGGCGGCTGTGTGATTGCTATTCACCCTTCCCTATTCCAGATGTTCTCCACTCACTCTCATCATGTGCACATTCAGGGGCGCCTCCGCAGTCTTGTTCTCTCGGGGCCACAGGGGTCTCTGCAAGTCACCAACATGCATCTCAACCCCGAACTCCGTCGTCGTCAACAATCCGAAATTTTGCAGCGTCTTCGCAACGTTATCCTTCCGCAAGGCCGAGGTTTATTTGTCATATTGGGCGATTGGAACTTCCCCAGTCTGGGCGAAAGTCGGGCTCGCAGCGGCGGACGCACAGTGGTGCCGCAGAACGCCCTCGCCAGCGAGTTTGCCCACAAGTTTCCTGATCTGCTCGAGGTGGATTAGCCCGAGTTTACGCATGCTGCGCACGTTCCTCAGCAGGGGGCCAGTCTAGGCCGAACCGATAGGATCTACACCAACTTCTACTCTGCCCAAGCCCTGGACCTCTACCCTAACAGCCTCGTCTTGGGTGCCCCCAACAAGAAAGGCAACCCGAGTGACCGCGTCCCCGTCTGCCTCGCGCTTATTCCTCCTGGGTCTCCTGGGAATGGCAAAATCCCGTCTTGGGTCTCGAGGTACCCCTGGTTTAAGGAGGAGATGGAGAAGCTCTTGGGGGACCACGGCTCGTTTCATCAGGACCCCCAGGTTGCCCTGTAGGAAGCCTGAGACCTCAGACCTCTTTCGAGGAGCCGCCAAGCAAGTCCGAGACAGACTTGCGCTTCGGCCAGCTCAAAGCACCGACGAGCGGATCACGTGGTCGCTCAGTTTAATGCGCGCAGTTGCTCAGGGACACGCTGAGCTGGTTGCTCGCGCTGTCCGTTGCTACCCCCAGCTTGGCCAATGCGTGCAAAGCGTTGGCGTCGCTTGGACCGACGAGCGTCAATTTCATGAGCATCTGCGAGGTCTCTCTCTCCAGAGGATCCAGGAACGCCAGGCCGAACTCGAGGCGACCTCCATGGGCCCCCAGAAGAAGGCCACCCTGAGAGCTCGGCAGGCATCCTATACCTCCGCGTGGGGCAAGTTTCAGAAGAAAAAAAAGTTTCTCTGACTGGCGTCGTGGATCCTACGGGGCAGCATTTCACGAGACCCTGAAGACGCCGGGCGCTCTCTTGCACAGCACTGGGGGCAAGTTCACAAAGGGATCTCTGAGGCCAGTCATGTTCGCGAACTTCTGAGGCCGCATGTTCAGCAGCGTCCGCCAGGCACCCATTGGACTCTAGAGCTCCCCGAGATCCATCACATCGTCTCTAACATGTGCGACAGCGCCCCTGGGCCCGATGGGATCCCTTATTCGCGCTGGGCCCGCGGAGGCCCACTGGTCACCAATCTTATCTTCGAGGTTTACTCTCTGATTCTGCGGGGCGAGCTTCCTGGGGGCGATTTCAACCACGGGATGGCTGTGTTTCTGGCAAAAGGCGAACAAGCTTCGGACGCTCTGGGCACTGGCATCTTTCGAGCGGCCGGGAGCACTAGGCCCATCACCCTCAGCAACGCCTGCAATAAGATCGCTTCCACGGCGATCAACGTCCCGATGGGCCTCATGCGTGAGCAAACTTGCTTCGACGTCCAGAAGGGTTTCATTAAAGGCAGGAGCATGACTAACAATATCCTAGCCATCGAGGCAAAAACGCTCCACTGGTACTGCCAGCATTTGTATCGTGATGCGGGTTTTGTCGCCTTCGACGTGAAGGCCGCCTCTCCCAGCCTCCTCCGCAGCGTGATCTCCTGGATCCTCCTCGTCATGAATGTCCCCTCCCACATTCGCGCGGCCGTGGCGGCCCTGTATTTGCACGTTCGCATTGGTATTTCCTTCTGTGGGCTCCGCGGACACTTTTACTGGCAGGGGCCGGGGATAAAACAAGGGTGTCCGCTTTCTGGATCGATTTTCGCGTTGGCCATGGACCCGATCCTCAGGCTCATGCGTTGCAAAATCCCTCCGCACCTCGGCCTCGTGCGGGCCTTCGCCGACGACGTCGGGGTCGTCTCCAGGGACATTTATCAGGCTCTCTCGCTGGCTCTCGAGGTTTGCATTGTTGCCGCAGGTGCGGCAGGGCTCATCTTGCATCTCAAGAAGACGGTTATCGTGGTATACAGTTGGCCCTCGATTGTTGAGTTTAAGAGTAAGTTCCGCGAGATTGGCATCCGCAGGGATAATTTCACTCTCGCCATTGCTGCCCGATATCTTGGGGTGGTTCTCGGGTGGGAGGCTAGGTCGCTGAGCTGGGGAGGACCCGTTCGGAAGATGGAGGGGGGAGCAAAAAGTATCAAGAGCTTGTTTCTGGGACTCATCAAGGGCACCGCCGGGTTTTATGTGTGCGGATTCTCCTGCCTCGCGTTCATCGGGCAATTCTTCCTGCCCACCAAATTCGCACTTGACCGTCTGCGCGAGGCTGGACAGGCTCTCACCAACGCGCCGAGAAATGCCATCCCGACAGTCTTGCTGTAAGACCTCACCTCCGTGGGCGCCGGAGTTCAGATGCGTGATCTCGAATGTATGCGCCGCGCTGCGATGTTTCGTCTCGCTCACTAGTCGTCCTCGTTCTTCGCCGTCCGACGCGAGCTCGAAGAATTTGCCAAGTGGATGAATGTGTTATCCTTTGGAAAAGACACCCCCTCATCAAGACATGCTCCATCATGGCCCTGATCGAAAACTACGACACGATCGCTGCTCTCCCTCGGCTGCTGCCTCTGACGCCCCCGCTGGAAAGGAAAATAGATCGCCTACTGAGCTCTGACCGCCCCCTCGCCGCACTGTGTACGGTTAGCATGCGTTTCCAATATTTCACCCGTCTCCCCCCCCCCCACACGGCCCCACAAGTAGATGCTTGTATGATGTGCCTCGGGCGCCTAGGTCAGATCGCCCCTCAGCGCGTTGTCATTGCGTCGATCCGTGCACCTCCCGCAAATGCCGAGAGGCCACATTATGTTGCAGGTGGTGTAAATTCGCCGCGGGGGGGGGGGGGGAGATGACATCCTGCACTATTATAGCTGCCCCGTCTTGGAGGATATGTTCCGAATGCTCCCGTCGCTCCCCGAGGGTTTTCAGGATGCCTCGGCGGTGCATCGGATCCTCGTTTTCCCCCTTGGTCCCCTCCCTGCCCCTGCCCTGCTCTCTGTCGGTCTCCTTCATGATCTTGCTTGCACCCTCTGGTGCGCGTGCAGAGAGCGACGGAGATCCGTCGGAGAGCTGCACGCCGTTGCACGAGCCCGCCTTCGATGGGCGGCGCGGCGTGGAGGCCCGACCGTGGCCTCCCTGCTGCGGCCCGCTGCCACCGCTGCCGCCGCCGCCCCACCGCCCCCACCCGACTTGGACACCTCCTGAGGCCGTTCGCTCCTCCTCCTCCTCCTCCTCCTCCTCCTCCTCCTCCACCTCCCCCTCCTCCTCTTCATGTTCCTCCTCGCCCCGTCCTCCTCCTCCTCGTCCTCCTCCTCGCCCTCCTCTCATCGTCCTCCTTCCTCCACCGCGTCCTCTCCAAGCGGGGCGACGCGCCCTCCACCCTGCAGCCTCGACAATTGCGCGTCTTGCGATGACGAGTGACGGTGCCACGACGAACGCCCTCAGCCCGAGGCTGCACTTCCCCGCGAGAGGGACAGAGGATGAGGGGCAGGAGGAGGGGGAGAGGTAAGATGATGAGATATTGAGATGAGGATGAGGACCTCATCATCATCATCATCATCATCATCATCATCAGCTTCATCACCACCATCATCGTCATCGCCATCGTCATCGTCATCATCCTCGCCATCATCTGCATCATCATCACCATCGCCATCATCATTACCATGATCATATCATCATGGGAAAGCGGGATATATACAGAGAGACAGAGAGAGACAGTGATAAAAACAGCAACAACAAACAAAACGCCAATAATGAGGGGCCACAAATACGGCGAGGTAGACAGAGCGCGAGGCGCAATAGTCTACCACGCGGCCCCCGCGCGCCGGCGCGCGCGGACGAGGTCGTGGAGGCTCACCCGGAGGAGAAATGGAGGAAAGGGAGAGAGGATGAGGGATGGGGGCAGGAGGAAGGAGCCAGGGAGAAGAGGGGAAGACGGGATGGGGGCAGGCGAGGGGGAGGGGGTGGCCCCCATCAGCTGCTGGAGGCTCTTCGGGGGGGCGGCGTTGGGAAGGGTAGTTGGGGGAGGTGAAGGGAGGGGGGACCTTGGCCTCCCAGATGGGGTCCGAGAGGATGGGGTCGGAGGATCGTGCCGCATCGCGGATGCATCGGCGGTGCGGCTGGATGTGGAGCAGGACGTTCTCCACGCCGACGTCGCCGATGCATCGCCGACGTCGCCGATGCATCGTCGATGTATCGGTGATGCGTCGACGATGCAGCGCAATCCTCCGACCCCAGCTACCCCGACCCCAACTAGGAGGCGTTTGGGGGGGGGGGCGGGCAGCACTAAAAGGGGGAGGGCGAAGGCGAGGACGGGGGCGGAGGCGGGGCCCCGGGGCCCGAGCCGGGGCTCCTCCTCGGAGGGTGGAGCCCCCAGGAGAGCACGGCCGCCGACGCATCCTCCAAGACTCTGCCCTGCGGGAGGAGGGGGGGGGCTCTCGGGCCCGCTGCCGCTGCGCGCCGCGGCCCGCGCGAGTGGATGGACGGCGACGTCCTCGTGGCCCCCGTCATGAGCGAGGACTCCAGCAGGCCCGAGGGACGGCCGGCTCGCGCCAGCCCGGGTCCACCCCGTTCCGAAGGAGAGGTTGTGTGGTCCTGCGTGTGGGAGCCTCAGGGAGTCCCATGTCTCTTTGCGGTTTGGGGGGGTGCGTCCAGGGGCCGTCGGAGTTGGTCGACGTCTGGGCACCATTTGGGCAAGGTCTGGACGAAGTCTGGGCGAAAGGGTGAAGAGGGGTGGTCGGCATCTGGACGAACTCCTGTCGACATCACTTTCATGATGGGGGCGCGGGTGTTCGCAGCGGCCCCCAGGAAGGCTCCCCAAAAGAGACATATTCATTCCATTTTTCCTTTTGGCCCGAAGGCGCCTGGGTGGACGAGGACCGCCAGATGAACAACCTTGGAAGGACCTCAGGAGCGGTGAGCCCCTTGCGAACCCACACTGCTCCTTACTTCAGCGTCTTGGTTGTAAAGGCACAAAAATTGCTTAAACACATGTTCGGAGGTCGGCGCGGATTTCTTGGATCGGCGCCCCGGCGCGCTCCGCGCGCCAGGGAGGGCGGGTCCAGCACCGATCCAGAAAAGGCGTACGGGCAAGGCGCTCGAATAAGACCAATTTGGGCCCTCGAGTGGCTCAGGTCTTCGGGTCCTTCCTTAGATCTAGGTAGCTAGGTCGGCGAGTCTATTCGTGGCCGAGGCTCGCCGTGATCAGAGTAGCCCCCCTTCTTCCTTCTTCAGTGCTCCCATGCACGACGGTTGGCGGCGCAGCGTGAGGCCAGCGCTGCGGTGGCGAGTGGTGCTTAGCGTCCTTCTCTTCAATCCTTTTTCCAGCCCATGCTTGGATGGACGGCGGCTGCTCGCACTTCGCTGACCCTTTCCTCGCCTGGGGACCAGGGCGCTGGCCGCCAGGAGCGCCGCAGGCCAGTTGATGACGCGCTCAGAGCGCGCAGTGCGCCAAGCTCACGGTAGCATGCCGTCCGCTTGTCGGGTGGGGTCGTCGAGGTAGTAAGCGTTTCCTGCTCCGTCAGCATCGGCTTCGCGGCGATCAGGGCTGGGGCTTCCCCGAGGACTGGGCCCACGCAGACCAGTGGGAGTTGATCGTTCCTCGTTGCCGCAGCTGCGGCGCGCTGGCCGCGCGATAGATCAAGGGGCACCTCGACGCCGCGGAGGCCCAAGAGCGCGGCGTGTCGCGCGAGGACCGCTCTAGCAACGCCGCGGCTGACCGCCTCGCAGGGATTATGGCTGCCGAGGCTCGGCTGCCTCCGCTGGCCCTGCGCTCGGAGCGCTAGCGGCAGCTGGCGGCTGCCACGGCCGTGCAGCGCGTGCTCGCCACTGTGGGGCTCGAAGCGCCCAAGGCCAACCACGGGCACAGGCTGGGAGGCCCGCGCGTGCGGCGGCGCTGGACGCAGGCGGGGCGTCGCCGCCGCCGCGCGCCCCGTGTGGCGGACGACGCTGCGGTGGCGGCGGCGGCGGCGGCGGCAGCACAGGCTGAATGAGGGTTGGCGCGCGTTGCGCCGAACCCAGGGGCGGCCGCCACGACGAGGGCGCTTGTCACTGGCAGCGCGTGGCGGGGGTACGTCGCCTCCCAAGGGCCCGCCTGGGCTGCATGGTCTGCGGGTGCTGGGCAGCGCGTTGGGAGCGCCTCCCGTCCGCGCAGCGGGTGGGCCCCGCATCTGCCCCCGTGGGCGGGCGGTCAGCTCTTGGACGTCCCGCGCGCCGAGAGCCGCGAGGCGGCGTGGCGGGCGGCTGTGCGACGGCGCTTGCTGGAGCGCCCGGGCGCGCCTGACTGTCCACTTAGTTGCGCGGCGGTCGCTTCGGGGGGCCGCTGCGCCACGTGCTCGCTAGGACACGCCGTAGTGCATTTCTAGGTCTTCCTCCTCCTCCTCCTCCTCCTCCTCCTCCTCCTCCCCGTCTTCTTCCGGCTCCTCATCGCTCTGTTATCGCTCGTCCTCGCCGCTGGGCCCCCTCTGGATGTTAAACAAGTGTGCAGTGGAAGGCCTGCTGTGGTGTGCGTCTGTTTTGGTTTCTGCTCATAGCGCCGCGACTGCAGTCTCGAGTCGCTCCTGCACGCTGTCTGCATGTTTGCGCTGGGGCAGGACGTGTGTTAGTCGAGCGCGCGTTATCCACCGAACCCTTCAAATACGACGCAGGCGGCGTAAAGAAGGCCCGCCTCGGGTCCCGCGGCCTTTTGGCAAGAAGGCTCTGCGCTTCCCGCGCCGCGGGGCGTGAGGTTCGACGGCCCCCAGGACGTGTGTCAGCCGAGTGTTTGTGCACCCCGTTCATCGAAGAAGAAACTGCGTAAACATGATTCGTCGGAGCTCTGCACGGATCTCTTGGATCGGCACCGGGCCCCCCTGGCGGCGCCTCCGGCGCCGCCTCTGGCGCGCTCTGCGCGCCAGGGGAGGGGGGTGCACCGCGGATCCTGGAAATCTGCACAGACCTCAGAGAAATTAGGAATACGCAGTCCTCTGTTCTTCTGAGTCAGCGCTATGGAAAGCACGCAGCCCTGCGTCGGCCTTCACTGCGCCGCCCGCGTCGGATTGAATGACCTCGATGGGCAAGCACGCGTTGGCGCTGACACGCGGTCTTGGGGATCGTCAGGAAGTGGTGGGAGAGAGCAGGCGGGGGCCCCGGCAGGCAGCAGGACCCAGGCCTCCCAGCTGGGGTCCACGCCGATGCGGCTAAAGAGTTCGCCGCATCGCCACTGCGTCGCGGGAGCGGCTCGATCTGGAGCCCGTGTCTTCACGCCGAGGTCACCGATGCACCGCCGACGTCTCCGATGCATTGCCGACGCATCGTCGACGCATTGGCGATGCATCGGTGATGCGGCGCGATCTTCCCGCCCCATTTACTCGGAAAGGAGGCGCGAGGGTAGGAGCGGGCTGAGGTATGATGAAGAGGGGACGGTGATGGAGGGCGGGCGGGAACCGTTTCTTTTATGACTCGTTACCTTCACGCCAATATCCTGGATGGTGACCCTCACATCATAGCGCCACGAAGGAATACGACCAACGTTCTGGCATTGTTGCGGATCGATTCGGCCCTCACGGATCAATTCGCAAGGGGCCTTCACGGGGGGCCTCACGAACAATTCCCGGGGGCAGTGCCGAATCGATTCGCCCTGAAGGTTCCAAGGACAGAGAGTAGGGCGGGATCTCCGGTGTGCGAGTTTTGACACTTCTTCTGCGGCGTCGTGTTTTCTTGGCGACGTCCTACGTCGAGGACGCCCAGCATGTCCATGGATCCATAGCCAATGGCCTTGCTGACAGGTGAGCACCAGGTGTTGACGTTGCACTTGCGCATCTTGGCAACACCCGTAAGCAAATATGTCGTGTGCCAACGAGCGACCGTGCGCATGCATTCTCGCCTGCTTCGCAGCAGAAGGCTTGATGTCTTGACGTCCTTGCGGGAGGGGATCCGGGGTGCTATTGTTCTTTGGCGTCGGCATTACGTGCGGATCTCTCTCTTGCGAATGTCCTCTCACGCAGTGACGTCTACCTGCCGGCCGGCACTTGGTACAAGCTCTGGTCCCCTGACGTCATCGAGGGCCCCACGAATGTAAAAAGACAGGTTGACATCAACGAGGCGTGGCCCTACTTTCTGTCAGAATAGGATTTGTGGAAAAGACAGTTGCATGAATGTCGCCGCAATGATGGACGGGATGAGCAGCATGACACATTTTCAATGTAACTGCGGCTTTCACACTTGCCCATGAGTCGTTATTTCGGTAGCGGGCAAGACAACAAGGGAACTTGCTGGACATGTTGGGGTTAGCCGCGTGCGGTGCTGAGTTGTCTTTGGCATCAGAGTTTAGATCTGAAGTGGTGCACGTGCTGGGGAAAGGACCAGGTTGAGGAGGTGAAGGATTAATGTTTTGCCTGTCTCTGCGGTGCTCTCATGTTTTCTTCGAGATCCGTTGAGACAGAAAGCATCGTCTGGCAGTGTGGACTTTTCGACTTCCAGTATTGTCAAAAAGAAAGGGAGCGGGCACAGGAGTATTATCCCTGGCCTCAGGTCTTACTTTCTTGGCGCTTCTGGGTTGTGCACGAGAGCAGGGCCGAGGGATGAATGCTGCTCGAGGATTGGAGTGGGAGGCTCTGTATGTGAGGGCACCGTCTTCCTAACCTCCTAGGCTCGGCGCTCCCAGAATCTGGAAACCGGCAAGTCCTCCCTGCTCATGTTGCTGCTGCTCCTCTTCCTCTCCAACCTTCCCCTCCTCATAATCGCAATCCTTCTTCACATCCTCCTCTCTCCTCTGGTAGTCCCAACCCTCCTTCTGCCCACACAGTGCTTGCACTGAGGGGCTCCTACTCCGTCTCTGAGGAACTGGGCCCGTCCGTCGGTCTGGCGGCCATGTTGCCGCCGTCGCCGCCCCGTCGCCCTCTCGTCGCCGCCCGTCGTCTGGGCCCGTCTGTCGGTCTGCCGGCTATGTTGCTGCCGCCGCCGCCCCTTCGCCCTCTCGTCACCGCTCGTCGTTTGGGGCTATCTGTCGATCTGGCGGCTATGTTGCCGCCGTCGCCGCCCCGTCGCCGCCTCGTCGCCGCCCTAGATTGCACAACTCGACCGCGAGCGAGGGGTGGAAGTGAGAAGCAGGAGGCCTTCTCAGAAGGCGGCGGGGTTCTCAGAAGCCCCCCGGCTTTCTGAGAAGTTTTTTGCGTCTTCGGGGAAAGTTCAGAAACTTCTCAGACGGCCGGGGTGACTTCCGAGCCTTCTGAGACGGCCCGCCCCTTCTCACCTCCCTTCCCCAGGGCTCGCCGCCGAGCAACAACAGTTGCGCCGCATAGACTGCCCGACAAAGATTGCACCGCATAATTTGGACATGTCGTTTGCATCACATAGTTTTCACAATGTTGGTGGCACCGCCTAGGTTGCACCAAACGGGTTACACAACACATGTTGCACCACGTAGAGAGCACAGCATAGATTGCACCACACCGCATCGAGTGCACAACACATATTGCGTCAAATAGATTGTACAACTTAGACTGCACCGCATAGCTTGCACAACATCTATTGGGCCGCAGAGAGTGCACCACGTGGATTGCACAATTTAGAATATACCACATAGGGCGCGTCAGATAGATTGCACCACCTAGATGGCACGACATATATGGCATCAGATAAAGTGTACAACATACTGTGCATGTTGTGTACCAAATAGATTGCACAACTTTGACTTCAACGTATAGACTGCACAACATATATTGAGCCGCATAGGTTGCACATGGGTTGCATAATCTAAATTGTGCCACATATAGTGCACCTCATAGATTGCACCACATAGAATGCACCACATAGACTGTACAACATACATTGTGCTAATTATGTTTCGCCACATATATCGCACCACATAGTTTGCACAAAGCAGATTGCTTGCACACCATAGATTACTAGAAACGCACTGTTTGGGGGCCACGCTTGCTAACACCTCGCTTCACCAGCGCGGTTTACTGCAAACCTGTGGAAACGAATGTTTATCCGCTGTGAGATTCCGATGTACGTGAGGGCCGGCACGATCATCACCATGGCTGGGGAAATCGATCGCACGGACCGATTGTTCGGCGCTACTCTTGTGTTTCTTGCTTGTTTGTTCGCCGATGCACTCAGTGCGATGTACGGTGTCCTTGATCCACCTTCGTTTTGTGCACAAGTGAAGGAGGCATTACGGACGGAATCCATTCCAAGGTACAGGAGATAGGGGCAATTTAAGCGCATGCATGCGTCCTCTGAGCATCATCCCGGGCACATCCGTTTGATCTTTCACGTCGACGAGAGACAGTGACGGCGTGCTGCAGACACACAACTTCCATCGGCACCCAAGCGCGCGACGGACGCGCTGAGGCGCGCTTGTATTCGGGCGCGCAGCCCAGGCCCGGCACATTGAATTCAGGCCTGCGGCCCAGGCATGGCACGTTCCATTCAGGTACGCGACATGCGGTCGGAGCTGGGGAGGGCCCACCCTTTTCTGAAGCAGGGGAGAGGGGAGTGGAGGCCGCCCACACATATCGTACACCTCCTGAGGCCATCGAGGAGAGGGGGCAGGTTTGACGACCGGTGGGGCTACTCGGTCGGGATAGATGTGCGTACCGTAGACGGCGTACTTTGCTAGTAACGGTCTACACAAGAGTACCTTGTCTAAATGCTGTTGACATAATACTAACGTCTGTAGCATACGGTACCCGGTTTCGGGCAGGCCAGTCTCGCCATTGTGGTTACGTTCGTTTTATGTTCTACGCCATTTTGGCGAGCAGGTCGCATCGAACCGTGGTGAAACTTGTCGAGGAAGAATTGGGTAGCCCCAGGCTGTCCTTCCGCGGATTCGACGTCGCACAATCGCTGGAGCTCGTAATCGTTTTGCAGCAACTAGTAGTACCCGAATGTTTGGGCCCGATCTGGGCACGATTTGCCATGCTCTCTGTCCTGATGCGCATATGGTGTGTCCCACTTCGGTATACCCATCGCTCGGCGCGTCCGTCAAAGAGTCCAAGGACCCCCTCTGGGTCCAAGGACCCCCTCTTGACCGTTAAGGACAGGCTTTCCCTTCAGCCTCACGAGACGTACGCGGCTGCCTTCGCATGGACCTCGTGGCTCAGCTGGTGGTTATCGTAGCCCTGCTTGTGGCCCTCATAGCTCAGCTCGCGGTCCTCGTAGCTCTTCTTGTGGCTCGCGTAGCTCTGCCTGTGGTCCTCGCAGCTCAGCTCGTGGTCCTCGGAGGTCCGCTGGTGGCCCTTGTAGCCCAACTTGTGGCCCTCGTTGTTCAGCTGGTGGCCCCCCCGTAGCTCTGCCAGTGTTTCTCGTAGGTCAGCCTGTGGCCCCGGTAGCTCCGCTGGTGGCGTTCGCAGCTCAGCGGGTGGTTCTAGTAGCTTAGCGGGTGACCCTCGTGGCTCTGCTGGTAGTTCTCGTAGCTCAGCTGTGGCTCTGGCTCTAGGGGCTGTGGTTGCGGCCCTCGTAGCTGAGCCTGCTGCCCTAGCAGCTCAGCTCGTGGTCTACGTAGTTGTGCTGGAAGCTCTCGAGGCTCTGCTCGGAACTCTTGTAGTTCAACTAGTGGCAATCGTAGCTCTGCTGGAGGCTCTCGTAGCTCGACTTGTGTTCCGCGCAGCTCTGCTCGAGGCACTCGCTGCTCATATACTGGCTTTCGCAGTTCAGCTGGTGGTCCTCGTAGCCCTGTGTGTGTGAGTGGCCCTTGCAACTCGGCTTGTGGTCCTCGTTGTTTAGTTGGTAGCCCTCGTAGCTGAGGTGGAGGTTCTCGTTGGTCAGCCTGCGGCGCTGGTAGCTCCGCTGGTGGCTCTCGCAGCTCAGCGGGTGCCTCTGGTAGCTCAGCTGGTGGACTTCTTAGCTCTGCTGGTAGCTCTCGTAGCTCAGCTGGTGGCCCTTGTGGTACAGCTGGCGGTCCTGGTCGCCCTGCCTGTGGCCCTTGTGGCTGATCTTCCGGCCCTCGTAGCTCAGCGGGTGGTTCTCGTAGCCTTGCTCGTGGCCCTCGCAGTTGAGCGTGTGGTCCTCGTAGATCTAGAGATGGCTCTGGTAGCTCTGCGGGTGATCCTCGAAGTTCACCTTGTGGTGCTCGAAGGTCTGCTTGTGGTCCTGCTAGCTCTGCTGGTGGCTGTCGTATTTCTGCTTGTGGCCCTCGTAGCCTTCCTTGCGGCTCTCTTAGCTCAGCTGATGTGTCTCGTAGTTCTGCATGTGGCCCTCCAAGCTCTGTGGCTATTGCTTCACAGCGTTTTGGGGCCGTTATTCGTGACGTGTTCGTTGGGCGCAGCTCGGCTGGTTGTCCTCGAATTTCTTCCAGAGGTTCTCGTAGTTCTGCTGGTCGTCGGAGCTCCGCTGGCCCTCGCTGGGGAGCTTGGATGCCCTCCTCGTGCTCGTACAACTGGTCCAGGAACTAGTCTAGGAGTACGTCCACCTCTACGGGCTTTGGACGTCGGAGTCCACGAGGTCAGATTCGGAGTCCTTGGCTGCCAAGTCGTGGTATTCCACATTCCGAGTGCTGGTGCCATGCAGGAGGTCAGACAGGTCACGCGCAGGTAGCTCGGTGGCCCTGGTGTCACAGCTGGTGGTCCTCGACGCCCGGCTGGTGGTACTCGACTCTGTCCTCGAAGCACAGAGGGTGGTTTTGGGGCCTCCTCCTTGTCTTCCTCCTCTCTACCCCATCGGAGTCGCGGAACAAATTGTGCGAAGGGCACCGCGTCTTCGAACAGCGCGTGCAGGAGCAGCAGTGCGACGTTGAGCACCACGGCGCCAGGCAGCACGGGAGCACGCGCTCGGGCGTTTTTACGAGTTCCGCCTCTGACCGCAACCGATTCTCGATGCCTCCGTGCTGCTTTGCCAGCGCCAGCGGCCTGGAGGAGGGCGGGCCGAAGAGGGCGAGGAGAAGAATCGAGACGTTTGGAGGTGTTCGGCCTTTTTGGGGGACTTCGGAGGCCTTCCTCCGGAATCCTCCTGGGCACCCATGAGACCTCCGGAGGAGGGAGAGGAGAACGCCTGGGTTGCGCAAGTAGAGTTGGAGGAGATATGAGAGTTATGTCCCATCAGACTTTTCCTAGCAGACTGGGGTAGTGGCTGTGCCGGAACGCGCCCGAGCTCAGCAATATGTCCCAGGGTACAGGCCCGAGTTGATCGGCTGCCGCTCCTGGGCCGGGGGGCTGTCCTCAGGAAAGGCTGCGGCACCGCTCAACGATGCGTTATGTGCCAAGCCTCGAAGGGCGGGCCATGTCTCTGTGCGTCAGTACGCGTTCAGACGCCCGCCCAATCTCTCTCTCTGGATTTCCTTCCGCACTCTCCCTCCCCCCTCCCGCCTCCCCCCATGGCCCCTTCACGCCTCCCTCCTCCCGCCCACCCCTTCGGAGCTTCCGCAGGGGCGCACCTCGGAGAGCGGCACGCCCGCAGAGAGCCATGGCCAGGCCGTGGTGCCGCGGTCTGCGGCGCGTGCGGCGAGCCGCCCAGCCTGCGTGGGCGCGGTGGGCAGGCCCGCCGCCGTGCTGCACGCGGGTGGCGCGGAGACCGGAGGTGCACGCCCTGCTCCCGGGGGGGGGGGGAAGCTCCTCGCGGAGCTGCTCAGGAGCGTGGCCCAGAGCGACGGGCTCGGCGCAGCCTCGCGTGGTGGCGGCGCCATGGTCTTCAACGGGGACCTGCCGGCCATTCGGGAGGGTGGTGAGGTGAAGGCGTCGCAGTGGAGATCGCGGCGCGGGAGTTCGCGAACGTGGACGCGAAGGGCGGCGAGGCCCTTTTCGAGGACGCGGGCGGCACCGAGCGGTTCGAGGTGCAGGAGTGCGCGAACGGGGACGGGCAGGGCGACGAGGCCCTTCTCGCCCTTCTCGTGGATGCGGACGGCACCGAGCAGGCTGAGGTAAGTGCGGCGGCGACGAAGTCCTTCTCGAGGGCGCGGGCGGCACCGAGCACGAGGTCGGGGTGCAGGAGTTCGCGAACATGGACGAAAAGGGCGAGTACCTCGACGCGGTCGCGGAGGCGCTCGCCGAGGACCTCATGGAGGCCCGCGCGCAGGCGTGGCACTGCAAGTTGTGAGGCGATGGAGTGGCTCATGGGGCCGATGGAGGCGCTCCCCAGGGCGCTTGCGGAGCTCGTCTGCACGGTGGGGATGGGGGAGGAGATCTATTCGGTGATCTTCTTCTTCGGGCCCAGGGAGGAGTCCGTGGTGGAAGCAACGCTGCAGGATATTGCGTTCTCCAGGACGTTGGCGGGCGGGCGCGGGTGCAGGCACTGGCTGCGATTCCGCCTTCCCGTCCCGAGAGCAGAGCGTCTGCGTCGTGGGCTTTCCTGGCGATGCGTCGGAGGAGGCGTCGTGGGAGGAGCAGGAGCAGTCTGAGGAGGCGCCGGTGGTATGGGCCGTGCGTGCCGACCGCGGAGATGCAGGAGGACCTTGTCGAAGGTGCTGCTTTGGCTGCGCCAGTTCGGCGGGGCCGCGCCGTTCCTGCAGCAGCACGGTGCCTCCTCTGGGACGAGGTGTTCGGCGAGGGGCCCATCACGTCCCACCCGTCGTTTGCGGCCCTCCTGGAGCCCTGGTGCGAGCACGTCTTCGTGCAGGTGTAATCTGGTGCACGCCCGGGGGCGTACGGCAAGGTCGACGATGGTAGGCTGTGGGCTCTGGCTGGCAAGAGAATCCAGGCCCAGGGCATGCTCGACGCGCTCGGCCTCGTGTGGCAGGGCAGGTACATGGAGATGGTCAGCGAGATCGGCGACACCGTCGAGGTCGAGCACTCGGCGGAGGTGGAGCCCCGGGCTGCGGGGGAGGGTGGCGATACTGCCTTCCTGGTCGGGCCGCCGCCCTCCCCCACACGGTGTTCGAGGGCATTGGCACCGAGCGCGAGCACTAGGAGTTCTAAGCTGCGAGCCCGTGGTCGAGAAGCTGCCGCCGCGGCGGCAAGCGGGGCACCCGTCCGCCTCAGGTCCCACCCCATTCCATCCCATTCCCTCTCATCCTCCTCCCTGCTCCGTCTCCCCCGTTCTGCCCACTGACTGCCCTGATCTTGGTTGTCAGAAAGCGATGGGCGTTTGCGACTACAGCGCTTTCCACAGTTGTGCCATCATGGAGCTGGGCCACCCCCAGCGGGGCTAAGGCACCCAAGCGCCGTACGCGTTACTTCCAGACGTCCCTGCGTGTCCCTGGTCCGTCCCCCTTCCTGCTCCTCCCGCGATTATCCTTTCTGCCCTCATCCCGTCTCCTTCCATCCCCCTCGCCCGTCTCCTCGTCCTCCTCCTTTCTCGTCTTCCCTCCTCCCTGCTTCGTCCTCCCTGGGCTCCTTTCTGCCACATTCTCCTCCTGTTTCCTCCCTCCCTCCCTCCCTCCCTCCCCCCTGCCTCCCTCTGCTCCCACCTCCTTTGTGTCGCGTCCGCCCTCTCTCATCCGCCATTCCGCTCCCCACCCCCGCGCGAAGGACGCCCTGCCCGGAGGTCCGCTGGAGGCCGTTTGGGGGGGGGAGGAAGCGGTAGGACATAGCTACTCCGCCCCCTGGGGGGGTCCCTGGCGCTCATCGTGGTCCCTTGCTTTTCCGGTGAACTTGTTTGATCACCCCCCCGAGCGGCAATTGCCGTTGGATGGGTGGATGGCTGCGCCCGTTGGAGGACGCTGCGCGGAAAATTGCGCCATCGTAGAACATCACGGCAGAAATTCGGATTCGATTTTTCGGTTTCATCTTTCGAGCTGGATCGACATGTGAGGGTCCCAGAGCTCAAAATTATTCGAAACGCCCACTTCGAAACACATGAGACGCCTGGATCTCAAGAGGGGGGGGCAGGCTGCGTCCACTGGTAAACCCTGCTGCCACCAGCACGAACCCGATGGGGTGGCGGCAGACCGTTGGGGGGAACCACGGCGGTTCGAGCTGTCCACCCCATGCCTCAGGTGGGGTCCTTTGGGTGAGGAGGGAGGAGTCGGTGACCTCTCTGGTGCGGCCGTGCTCGGCGCCCACCGCTCGCGGTCGATCCCAGCCCGTTGGCAGTTTTGTGGCCGAGGTGCTGGCGTGCGTTTTGGGAGGCGCCACCCGCCTGTCGGCCCTTGGCCCACGCGGAGGCGAACTTGCGAACTTTGCATACCCAAACAGCCGGCGTCTCGATTTCTCGACTATTTCCTTGGGGCCGGATTGCATCCCGAGTCGCTTTCTTGACGGTTTTGAGGTTCGGGAAACACTTCGGTCTCGATGTTTCGAGACGCCAGATGTCAACGTATGGGCGACGCAAGCCAAGCTTGCCAGCCCGCGAGCGAACCCCAGGCACCCAGGCATGTTTGCAGCGCCCTCTGCCCCCCGCGCGGCAGCCACGCCGCGCTTTCGGGCGCTACCCAGACATGCCTCGCGTCGTAAAAAAACAGAAAACACGACAGAAGGGTTTTTGGCGAGTAATGCTGCGTTCGTGGGCGCTTGCTACACCCAGACATATCGCATCGTGAACATCAGCTCGACGGCATGTGTTTTTTTGCCGTTTCTGGTCTCCCGGGGGTCCTCGCCAGGCCCCGGGTGTTTCAAAGTACCACTCGGGATAAACAACCAGTGTTGGGGAAGTGGTCGACGAAAGGTCGGTGGACCGTGTGTCGAAAAAGTCGAGACGGCAGATGTCTGGACATGCCACGCGTCGTGACACCACAAATCACGACGGGAGGGTTTGGGGCCGTTTTTGGCCTCTGCAGGGCCTTAGCCGAAGGGCCTGGCGCTGGATCCACGCTGCGCTCTTCGGGCGTGGGCTACGTAATTATACCCAGATTTAGACATCGGGCGTCTCGAAAAACTCGGCACGGAGGCGTTTCATAGTTTTCGGCCTCTCGGGGCCCTTACGGGGGCCTCGCGAGACCGTCAACACGCACGTCGGGAGTGCAAAACCGTTGCTGGGGTCTGCAAAAGATCACAGGGCGCCGGATGTCTGGGGAAGCTCGCGCCGTGAACAAAAGATCTCGAAGGGGGGGTTTGGGGCCAGTCCCGGCCGCTGGGGGCCCTCGCTGGGTCCCGGGACCGTCAAAGAACGACTGGGGATGAAACGCCGGTCCCGGGGACGGGGGTCGGGACTTCGGGGGCCCCGTATTGAAAAAGACAAGGCGCTGCACGTCTGGGAACCCTTCTCAGTGCAAGCCCGGCTCAGCCAATTCAGGGAAAGCTGCGCTGCAGATTTCTTGGGGGGGTCCTTATCCCACGGCTCGGCCACTATGTGAGGCCACTTTCAGGACCGCGATCGAAGGGCTCTCAAACCCATCTCTCGGCCCGGATTTGGTTTCGCAGCATCCTGCAGGATCTGGCGCTCTGGATGGGCTCCGCTTGTGCTGGACACGGTTACTTGCCGGCTGACCTTCCTCCGCCTCCTCTTCCAGAAGAAGAGGAGGGGATCCTGACTTTTTCGGCCACTTCTGGGCTTCCTGAGGCCCCTTGTGGACACGGCTGGGCGCGACTTGAACAGCTGGTCGGGATGGCGTCTGAGGGGGCTTTCGATGGCGCCCTGAACAATCGGGTCAGCAGGCTTTCGGAGGCTGTCGGAGGGTTTGGAGGTTCTCGGACGATCCTGTTGTGGAAGTTTCTCGGAGATTGCGGAAGTTCTAGAGGCGTTTCTGAGAATAATTTTGGATGTGAAGTTTTCTGGAAAGTTTCGATAGTCGGGACGGAACTCGGAAGTCGGGATGTGATCGATATGCTGTTTTGTGGAGGCGGTCATGTTCCTAAATGTGCTTGGAACGTTCGGTCACGTGCAGAGGGGGGTATGGGGAGGGGGTGGAAGGCTTCTCAGAAGGAGGCTGCGTCTTAGAAGGCGCGGGCCTTGCCTGTAGAAGGAAGGCCAGCGCCTTCTAAGAAGCAGCCTCCTTCTGAGATGCTCTCCCCCCCCCTCCCCCTACCCTTTTTGTGCGCGCCGCCAAAGTAGGTTGAGCGAAAAGCGAGGCGGAGCAGGAGGAGGGAGGTGGGGGCTGGAGGTTCCGCTATGCATCCGCTCGTGCCCGCTCCCTCAGCCATATTCAGCCACTGGACAGGCATGTGTCACTACAAAGTCGCGCTGTCGTGACATCTCGATTTGAGCTGCACGCCGCCCAGCCTCAGCGGGGACTCCTCTTTGGGCGAGGTGGCTCAGACAGACCAGAAGACGCAGAGGAGGAAGAGGAAGATTAACAAGATACGAAGACGAGGGCGAGGAACACGAAGAGGAACGCGAAGAGGAAGAGGAGGAACACCAACAGGAGGCGCAGGAGGAGGAGGAGGAGCAGCAGGAGGAGGAGGAGGAGGAGCAGGAGGAGGAGGAGGAGGAGGAGGAGGAGGAAGGGGAAAAGGGGCTTGTGCGGAGCGAGATGAGGGGGGGAGAGAATGACGACGAGGAGCGTGTGGAGAAGACGCTGTGCAAACCAAGCGTTTGTCGGCACCGTCGCCGGGGCGTTCGCAGGTGCAGGTCTACGCTGGAGCCAACTGCGGGTTCCGCCTGGTGGAGGAGACCCGTTGCCCCCTCCGGCCGAGCCTTCCCCCAGGGCGCCGGCCCCTGTATACGGCGACGGACCGCCGCCGCCGTGAAGCGAGCGGGACCTGAGGGAAACGGGTCCCGAAGTTGTTCGCCGCTTTGGACCCTCCTGGGGCCCGCCACGGGCTGCCAGAAACCAGCTCAGGAACAGACTGCGGTGTCGGAGGGGGGGTGAGGTCCCCAGGGCGAGCCGTCGAAGGAGGTCTGGAGGGCTAGCCGGCGGCCGGCAGCGACGACGTCCGGCGCAGCGGCAGCAGCAATCGGCTGATCAGTCTGATTCTTTGTTCAGCGCGTTGTTGGCAAACGCTAGCTCGCCATCATGTACTTGATGCACATCGTTCAACGCGCCGACCAGGTCTGTCGAACGACGCTGCGGTGACCAATGCCACTGCCTCGGGCCCCAACCAGTGCAGACAGTGCAAGTGTGCGCACCCCTGCGGCTGTCCACCAGGATGTATTCTGCCTCCGAGAGCAGACAGCGTGGACTCCTTCTGCAACGCCCAGAGGTCTGGATACACCCAGACCCCCGACGTCGATTTCTGTGCATCGTGGACCCCTGGAGGTTTAGACCCCTTCCCCTGGACCGCTTTCTCGTCCCGAGTCGTTTTGACGGCCGCTGGGACCTGGGCAGGGCCCCCAGACGAACAAAATTGCGAAAATCAGTCTGTCGAGATTTTTCGCGCATCGCGTGGGGTCTGGTTAACTGTGACAGGAGGCCCATATCATCCGCTACCGAAAAATTTTTGAAACCCTTCAAAGGAGCCAGTCGCGACAACAGTTCCGACTCGGGTCGCGAATTCCGGTGACGAGCGAGGTGCCGACGTCTTCGAAACCCTCGCTTAGACCCCGAAGCGTCAGGACCGAAATTTGGCGCGACCAGAATTCGTTACCGAAAAATCCGGTTGCAGATGATTTAGGGAAGGAGGAGGAGGAGGAGAAGCAGAAGGAGGAGGGTGAGGTGTAGGAGGAGTCGGAGAGCATGGTTTGCAGCTTTTGTAGGAGAGCATGCCTTGCAGCGTCATTGAGGGATACCACTGGCTGATGGCGAGACCCCGACAAGGTGGGCAACCGTGGGGCTCATCCGCAGGACCATCCCCTTCAACGTGCTGCACTGAGGGGGGTGGAAGAGGAGGAGGGAAACGGAGGACGTATGAGGGAGAAGGGAAGAGGGAAGAGGGAAGAGGGAGGAGGAGGCGGAGGAGGATGAGGAGAAGGATGTGGAGGAGGAGGAGTTGAAAGAGGAGGGATGATTGAGACGTTCCTCCTGCAGGACGACGGCAGCACCACAGCCTACCAGGACCCGCGCTGGCCCCCCGCCCCCACGGCCACGGCCACGGCCGCGGCCGCGGTCGGCCGCGTCGGCTCCTGCCCCGCCTAGGCCTCTTTGCGCAGCGAGCACAAAGCACAGCGGATGGCGACTCTCCGCCAGGTGCGTGGGCCTTTTGCGCGTCAGGAGGAGGAGGAGGCAACACTGGTGCCTCCTCCCTCGGTTGGCGATGGTGAGGGCGATCCCGACTAATCTTCTTCTCAGAGTGGCGGCACTCCCCTCCATTGCCGTCATCGATCGCTCTTAAGCGCTCAGGAGGCGCTGGGAGTGGAGCTCAAAGAAAAACGTCACAAGACGGCTCGGGATGACCAGGGACGACCAAGAGGGGGGGTGATGACGAGGGGGGGGTTGGAGACCATGGCCGGGACCATGACAGATCTGTCCAGATCTGAGAGCCCCCTCTTTTTATATCGATGCGCCCCTTGGCCCCGCTCCCGGGGCGCGCACATGCCTCCGGCAATGATTTGCAATCCTTCCTCTTGGACGCCTCCTTTTTTGAACCCCACGAGAGAAACAATACAGGTCCCCGGGACGAGGTCCAGACCTCTGGCTGTCCACGTTGTGAGATAATCAATGACGTCGGATGTACGACAGTCAAGAGGACCCCTTTGGGGCTCGGCAGGTGCTCTTGTTTTTGGGCCGTTTCTCAGGTCTCGGTCAGAGAACCTAGTCGTGGCCGAGGCTGGTCGTAGTCAGAACAGCCCCTTCGTTCCATGCGCAGCGTTCTTGATGGTGGGGCGATAGCTGTACCAAGAAGCGCGCCTGGGTGCCAGTGAACATTTCGGCTGTTCTTCAGCTCCTCTGAGCGCTGCTGGTGTCGAGCGTTCCTGCCCAAGACGCGCTCTCCAGCCTGCTGCCCCCGTTTGGGCCTGGGTGCCTACGCGGGCCCTCCGCATGCGTATCAGCGCGTGGCCTCCGCAAAATCCACAGTTCCACAGCCGATTTTCCCCAGAGCCCCCCCCTTCTTGCAGATGAGATATCATTCCGACGTGTTTCAGCCACCGCAGTGCCCTCGTCCGGAAAGGGGCCACTGTCCCCTGCCACTGTTGCGATGGCGGGGGTTACATCGAGAAACCCAGGACAGCAATCACGCGGAACTTGCACTTGTCCAGGGATCCCTACCCAGATCTCCGAGTTCATGATCCTTGTCGTGACGTCGGCCCCCAGAGGTCTCGATCCATTCCCCAGGTCGGGTCAGTTCATCCCGAGTCGTTATTTGACGGCCCCGGGGCCTTGTGATGGCCCCCAGAGGCCGAAGATAACCAGCAACCTTCCGTCGTGTTTTTTTCATGGCTCCAGGGGGTCCGGGTACATTGTGCATTGCGGAGGTCGATTTGGCGAGCGGCGCCCAGGACGGACGCGTCCGCACCACACTCTTCAAGTGGGATGAGGCCGGCCTCGCCTGCTGCGTTGGAAGCCTGCGCGCGGCGACCTCTCTTGCTCACCCGACCAGCCGCCGCCTCCGGAGCTGTGATCCCAGACCCTGTCGAGTCAGGAAAAAAACACGACGGCCAGTTGTTCATTATTTTCAGCCTCTGGGGGCCTTTACTGGGCCTCGGGGCGGACAGAACAAGACTCAGGCTGAACAACTTGTCCCAGGGAATGGGTCGAGACCTCTGGGGATCGACGTTATTAATAAATCATGACGTCGTGAGTCTGGGATCATAGCTTCTGGAACCTACACCGTGGGTCGCATACCCTGATGGAGGTGACGGAGCGATGTGGGCCAAGGGGGTTCCAGCCTTGTCGGACTCGCCTCCCTCGGTGGTTCACTCCAATGGCGTTTGGGGGCAGGGAACCATGATGATAGGTAGTCATCCGTAGCATTGAGAATGAGGTGGGTGGAGACCCAGACGTCGAAAACAGAAATGAATATATTCCTCTTCCTATATTTTTGCAAGTCCGGGCAGGGGGAAAACCCCTCACCCCCCCCGAAAACTGGACTCCTGGGATCTGGGGCTTTGGGGCCCTCCAGACGGGCCTCGAAGCGGCCCTCTGGGCCTCGCAGGGCGTTTTGCCAAGCCTTCCCAGCACACCTAGGGCGATCAGGGGGGTCATCGGAGACGTCCCGGAGACCCCCAAGACAGCACAAGAGCGCTCCAAGAGTGACCGACGTGACCTCAAGATGGCCCAAGAGGCCTCCAGGACGGCCCCAAAGAGGCCTCCAAGAGCCCTCCCAAGAAGGCCCCAAGAGGCACAAATCCTTGATTTTCTATTGGTTTTTGGTGAACGTTGGGGTTCTCCTCTTTTCGGCTTCCCGACGCTCCAAGACGGCGGTCTTCTGGGCGTCCGAAGCCGCCTGGGAGGCTCCCAAATCGCCCCACAACGACTCGAAAGGGCTTCCAGGCAGTCCAAGAGGGCCCCAAGACGGCACAACACGGGTCCCAGATGGCCCTCAGAGAGCCCCATGGCGGCCCAAGATGGCCCCAAGACACCATTCGAAGCATTCCAAATCGTGACCCGGTCTTTGAGGGAGACCGCGGTTGGAGGCAGGGTGGCCCGAGGAAGCCCTCAGAGGCCCCCAGAATACGCCCAGAAGGCCTCCAGAAGGCCTTCAGAAAGCGTGAAACAACTTTTGTGAGGCCCCCAGAGGCTCTCCAAGGAGGAGCCTCAGCAAAAAAGAGTTGAGGAGGATGGGAAGAATGCGCAGGGTATGGCGAACATGAGGAACAAGAAGCATGGCGGAAGGATGACGAATGATATTACAATAGCGGCGATGCCGGAAAAGGGAACAAGGAGTTATCGCTAAATTGTCGGCTTGACCTTCCTGCTATTCCGCATGCGTACCAAACTTCAATGACCAAGGTGCGTGGCGCGAAGCGCCACTGCATTCTTGTATATATGTTTACACACCAAAAGCAATAATGATCGGTGTTCTCGATTGTCAGCCTCTGGGGTGCTTCGCATGGCCCAGGACCGTCAAAGAACAACTCTGCATGAAAAGCCGGCCCCGAGGAAGAAATGGTCGGGTCTTCGGGGACCCCGTATGGGAAAAATCAATGCATTGGATCTCTCGCAGGGGGCAGGGTGGGGAGAGGCACAGGGTGAGTGGTGGTGGGAGGGCTTACGGCCGCATGAGAGACGATGCTGAGGAATGAGTAGGAATCAGTGAGGGATCGTCAGGGAGAACAGGAGGGGAAGGGTGCGGAAACAGTGCATAAGGGCAAGCGAGGACATGTAGAAGGCGGAGCAGAGGGAGGAGGGATGGTTCATGTTAGATGAAGATGGTGCAGCAGGAGGCTGAATGTTGCGGTCAGGTCAGGTCAGGCACAGCAGGGCGTGAGCGCACCACCGCGAGCCTCCACACCGCGGCCAGCCGCGCGCCTCCGCGCCCGCGCCGCCCCCTCGGCTCGAACAGGGGCCGAAGTGGTGCGGCCGGCTCGCGCGCCAGCGCCCATCGCGGGAGCGGCCGGGCGCCGCCCGGGGAGGAGCACGCGCCCTCCCCCCCCCCTCCCCCGGCGCCAGCGGGGGGGGCTGGCAGGCTCGTGGGGGGAGGGGGGGATCGGCTTCACAGGTCGCTTAAATGAGGTATAATTGGATTCGCGGGTCCCAGTCAACTTCAAGCGCCTTCCTACTTCAAGATGCGATCTGCTCTTGCTGTGTTATGTAACTCTCTGGGTGGGCCCGAACCCGCTCTCCTTCATCCCCCCTTCTGCTTCATGTTTCCACGTGCTTCTTCTGAGCTGCACTGGCTGGCCGTCTCGGCCGCTGCGCGGTGATGCACGTCGCCATGTGAGTGCCCTCCCTCTCTTCCTCCCGCTTTGCGGCCGCTCTCGCCTGTCTCCCTCCCCTCCCGCCGCCTGTTCATTTGGGGCTCCCGCTTCCCAGACCACCTGAGCGCGCGTGTGGACTGCTTATGCCGCGCTGCGACGTAAAACGTCTCCACGCACTTCTTCCGACTTGGAATCGGGGATCGACTACATAGTTGATTTACTCCACGATTGATTTTCTTTTCGAGTCCATGAGAGAAGCATGTAATGCTCGTAGCTATACGAACAGTCTACGCATGGTCCATGCAGTCGACGAGAAAGCCCAGCTTGGGGTAAATGAGTTCTGTCGTCGATCCCCTTCCCGACGACTGGCGCGTAGGAGTGAGCTCTCGCCAGGGTGACCTCTCGTGGCGGGTCCTCCGGGCACCGCGTGCACGGCTGGCGTCTTCTTGTGACCGGGTCGCTCCTCCCCGCGTGCGGGGAGGAGGCGCCCCCTTCCCGAGGAGCCGTCCCTCGGGCGCCGAGGCCGGCTCCGCGGCCCGCTGAAGTAGCCGGGGGGACTGCCCAGCGCAGGCGGCCCCCGATCCCGGCCACGCGCACAAGGAGGGGCAGGGGGGAAGGGGGGAGGCCTCTGAGAAGGATCCTTCGTAGAAGGTGCGGGCCTTGTTTATAGTTACATGTTAGGCCGGCGCCTTCTAAGAAGCAGCCTCCTGTTAAGGAGCCTTCCCCCCCCCCCTGCTCCCTTGTGCGAGCCGCCATCGATCACTGCACGGTACCCCATGCTTCTCTTTCAAGGGAAAGAGGACGGATGAAGAGGAATAATGACAGAGCGCGCGGGTGGGAAGGTACAGGTTCAAGCGGCGCTTTCGCGACAGCGATGCCGGCGAAGGTGTTCAAGGTTGAATACTACGCCACTGAACCCGACAGAATTCAACCTTGAACGATCGGGGCCGCGATCATCGATTCGAGGTTGAACGATTGACGTGGTGTCGAAAATCTTTGCGCGCGCCGACGTCGCACGAACCTGCCGTATGCGGTGCGATAGCAGCGGCTTGTGCGCTGGGGGTTGGCCCCCCCTCGCCCCCCCTGTCGCGCACCAAAGGTCACTCTTGCCTATAGGCTCGCTCTTGCGTGCAGCCTCGGGAGGGGGGCAATCTTGGGCAGTGCCCAGGGCGGTCACCACCAGGGGGTCACACCACCTCCTCCCTGAGATCGAGGTTCAGGATCGGACCTCGAGGAGGTTTTTGGGCGTCTGGGGCCGTTTTGGAGGGGCTTTGGAGGACGTGGCGTTTCCTCGAGGAAGTGGCGAACCCCCCCGGTGGTTAGCCCCCTTGGAACTGCCCCGCCATCGTATGCTGCATCGTCGGGGGACCTTGTCTGTCCCATCGCGCCACTGTCCACGTCGAGTCCGCGTCGACTCCGAGTCGAATCAACGTCGAATCCACGTCGAATCCGAGTCGAATCCACATCGAATCCACGACCAATCCACGTCGAATTCGTGTCGAACCCACGTCGGACACACGAAAATAACGCAATGTACTGGACGGACACGGACTCCCAAAGAGAACGTTACCAATCAGCAGCGAATGAAAGAAGACACACATGCACGTGATTGTTCGTGGGTTTCGAGAGTATGCGTTGCGCGGACGTTCGTAAAACGAGGCTAGCCTCGCGGACTGGGGGGCCGTATTCGTGTTCATGGCTGGGCGCATCCGTGTTTACGTCGGGCCCTGGGGCCCTCCCCGATCGATCCGGCTTGGGAGATGCGCCATGCAGAGAGATGGGGTCTGGTGCTCTATATAGCCGCAGTTTGCCAAGCTGTCGTGCTTGCTCGCGGCGTGGGAACCCAGGGACTGCCGGGGCTCCCTTCGCACCGTGGCAGGAAACGGGACGGAGGGCGCAGTGTGGCCACCTTCTGCCTCCATGGGCCGTGGGGCCTTCTGACCAGGCCCTGGGGCCCCGTGCACAGAGACGGTCCAGCGCCGAGCAACGGATGCCCGGGAAGGGCGCGAGGCCTCTCGACGGCCCACGCTGCGACCGAGGCGACGACGCCGCGGGCACGGGGCTGTGCCAGGAGGCCGCGCGCACACGGCGTGTGGCGGGCCTGAGCGGCAGCCGTCGATGCCACGCGTGTGGCGGCCGACCGCGTCCCGCCGCACCCCGGCCCTCCGCAAACGCGCGTTCCCGCGCGTGGCCTCCGCGTGCCCCGCGCGTGAGGTGCAACTGCGCGTGTGCGCGGGAGGTTCGCGTCGTGTCGACCAATGGCGACCCCGTCGCCGGAGGTCAGATTTCAACGCCGCGCGACCCAGAGTCGGCCGATGTTGAAGGATGATGTTTCGTTTCGGCCGATCGTTCAGGGTTGAACGATCCCCGCGGTGTCGGAAACCAACGTCGAAGTCGGCGCGACACGAACTTGCCCTGCGCGTGTTTCCTTTCCTTCTGGTGGATCAGGCATGTCCCTGCTGGCTCTGATCGGGGTCCCCCAAACGGTGTGGTGACCACACCGTGTGGTGAGTCGGTGGTGACGACCGCACCGTGTGGTGAGTCGGTGGGCTCGGGTCGTTCGCCCAGGGTCCCAAGACCATGCGGTGACGGATGGTGCGGTGAGCTCTTTGCGGATTTCGAGGTCACCGCGCGGCTTGTCACCACACGGTCTCGGGACCCCAGATCTGAGCTGGCCTGCGCCCGCGCTCACCCCTCGGTTTTAGCCCTACTGCGCTGTGCAGCTGCGCGTGTGGTTGCGACGCCTCAGGCGTGCATCTGTGTGCCCCCGGCTTCCGTGGTGCACCTGCGCCGCTCCTGGCGCCTCCGACCCTGGGACGCGGATCGGACTGCGTGCCGCCCCGGTCCTGCCAGGAGGACGAGCACGGCGACCCTGGACCCAGGGGGTGGGGCCTGGCCAGGGCCCAGGCAAGCTGCCCTCCCCTCCCCCTGCAGCCGATGGATAAAAAACAACGATAGAATGTAATACGTTCGGAGTTCCGCATGGATACCTTGGATCGGTGCTGGGGCCCCCCTGGCGGCGCCTCTGGCGCCGCCCTTGGCGCGCTCCGTGCGCCAGGGAGGGGGTCCCAGCGCCGATCCAAGAAATCCGCGCGGAGCTCCGACAGTGTCTGTTTCGGCTCTTCTGTCCACCTCGGATCCTGGGCCCAGGGGTCGGGGCCTGGCCAGGGCCGGCGTGGGGCTGCGCAGGCGGCCCACCCCCTCCTCCGCCCCCCCTTGCAGGCGGCAGCCATGCAGGCCCAGTTGATCGCCAGCACGCTCGCAGAGGACGGTCTCGATGCCCGAGAGGCAGGCCGGGTGCGGGTCAGACGTTTGCGGCTGCGCCCAGCGGTGTCGGCCTCCAGAGGCGGGGACTCGCGGAGGGGGCTCGCGCTGGTGCAAGACGTATACCGGTATCCACTGCATCTTGGAGTTTCGGGCTCCCTTGCGCCCGAGGCGCGGTGGATATGGACAAAAAATGTGGCCACTGCGCCCCAGCCTGTAGGCTTCAGGCGCCCCTTCCCAGAAAGTCCGAGACGCAGTAGATCTGGATACAAACCTTGTCCGCAAAGGGGTGGGTTCAGAGCCACCGCCGGGGGCGCGCCCAAGGGACAGGGGTCAAGGCGTGTGTGCGCCAAGTTCAGTGCAATGGGACGTGCAAACCAGCGTTGTGCAAAACAGTGCGGTGTCAAACGACGCGCTGGGAAGCCCGGGATGGAACGGGACCGTGCCCCCCGGCCCCCTATGCACAGACGCGGCATCGGCACCACATAGCATAACATAGTTGGGGGGTAGTTCGGGGAGTCCGTCAAAGCTGAGATCCTCCCCAGGAATCCGTGGCTAGATAGGCCAAGCGTCACGGGGCCTCTTGCACTTAATACGTAGGGGATGTTCAGGCAAGCCTAGTTCGGGGAGAGCACACAGTGTTTGGCGTGTCATGGCCTTGTCGCAACCAGAAGTGCTGACCGACCTTTCAAGCAGTGTGGTCCGCTTTGATGCGCATTTTCAGTATTGCGCCCCCCGACCATAGGCAAAGGACCGCAGGAAACTGGCGCAGAATATCGGCAAATGGAAGCGCAGGAGGTCTCTGATGAAGATTGTGAGCTCTCCCATCCTGCCGACCAGAGACGTGGTAAAGGACGCGATATTCTTCAAGAAGCTGTTCTTCTACGCCGAGAAATGCGGTTACCTTCAGCATCGCGAGGGTGAACAAGTTCTCCATATCGTGACGTTTCGACGCTTTCTTCGGAGATACTATTTCTTCCTGGGGATTGATTTTGATTCACAGGTGGAGTGGTCCAGTGGAGTGCACAAACTTCCAACGTGGATCAAGTGGGAAGATATCCAGAGAGCGCTCGATACAGAAGACTTCCATGAAGAGTCACTCGAGATCAGTCTTCAAAGGAGTTGTTTCGAAAGGTTGAATGCGGTTCTCGACGATAGTGATTCTATCATGGGGAATTTATGGACGGCATTCGTCATGTCTTGTATTCTGGTAAGTCTTGCTTCCATCGTTGTTGGGGAAGACAGTTTCCCTCCCTACACGGATGAATTTTGCATTATTGTGTTTTCGATCGAGTACGTACTGAAACTTTTGTGCGCCGGGTGTTGCCGGCGCATCTTGAATAGCGATGAGAGCATGTGGGCTGAAATTGTGCCCTCGCAGGATCCCAACGAGCCTTTGGTACCTGAGGAGACTCCGACTGTTAAGATACTAAGTTATGTGTGTTCACCCGTGAATTTGGTCGACCTGTTTGCTATACTCCCATTTTGGCTTAGAGTGATTTTTTCTACGACGAAGATGAATTTGAGTTTCTTACGTTCTGTGCGGATTCTTCGCGTACTTCGCATCATGAAGTTCGGATCGTTCACTAAGGATTTCAAGTTGATGGGGGCAGTATTTGCAAAGAGCACGGGCGCGATTGTAGCTATTGCTCTGACCCTGTCGATGTTGTCTATCTTGTTTGGCGCTGTCATGGCGCAGTTTGAGGGTGAACTTATAGAGAGGAACCTGGATGGTGCCATCTGGGAAAGTAATGAAAAATGGCACGACATGGTGGACCCTGATGGGGACGGTCATGATGACATTCCTAGAACCATGCCGCTCGCTCAGCTTGCCGTGTGTGCTGCAGGTGTGAGTTCGAAGGGTCATGCTGAGTTGTTTCGGTTTCCCATTACAGTTTTAACTTGCCATCCTTGCTGATCCATTAGGAGGCATTGCGACTTCCATGTTCACCCGAATGTTTGAATGCATGTGAAGTTCAATGGTTTGTTCCCGCGTTATGTCTACATGTATATATACATACATATATATATATAGATGTATATCTATATATGTATATATGGTTGCCCCCCAAGATAATACACTTTATCTTGAATCGTATTCAGGTTCATCATCTTCTTATTCATACGTCGCTTCTCTTCTTCCGTCCTCCCCCTTCTCCAAACACAATTCCTCCTCCTCCTCCTCGCCCATCCTCCTCCTTCCTCATTCTCCTTTCCGTTTCCCCCATTTATAATTTACAAAAATAAGACTACACAGTGTTTGGCGCCCTCGATGCAAGGAAACGCTGTTTTTTTGTTCTTATGTTTTTGTATGAGACGCAAGGAATCACTTTGTATGTTTAGTAATTTTGGTGTTTGGGGGTTTTGGGAACTCAAGTGCTCCCCGCGGTCTCCTCCCAGCACCTCCTCCTTTCCTTTCCTCCTCCTTGCTGCACAGCAACAACACTGAACCTACACAGTGTTTGGCGCCCTCGATGCAAGGAAACGCTGTGTATTTTGGGTTGTTCTGTTTTTTAGGTTTTGGATGCAAGAAAACATTGTGTATTTTGGGGGTTTTGGAAGCTCAAGTGCTCCCCGCGGCCACCTCCCAACATTTCCTCCTTTCCTTTCCTCCTCCCTGTTGCACAGCAAGAAACCGAACATACACAGTGTTTGGCGCCCACGATGCAAGGAAACGCTGTGTATATGTTTTAAACCGTCTGGTTTGGGGGGTTCTGGCTGCAAGGCAACATTGCGTAGTTTTATGTTTTTGTTTTGGAAGCTCAAGTGTTCCCCGCGGCCTCCTCCCAGCGTTTCCTCGTTTCCTTTCCTCTTCCTCCTTATTGCAGAGCAAGAAAACTAAACATACACAGTGTTTGGCGCCCTCGGTGCAAGGAAACGCTGTGTATGTTTGGTTGTTCTGGTCTTTTTGGTTTAGGATGCAAGGAGGCCGGGGGGAGCACTTGAGCTTCCAAAACCAAACAAATCAAACTAACTAAACATACGCAGTGTTTCCTTGCATCCTACATCAAAAAACAGGAAAACCAAACATACACAGCGTTTCCTTGCACCGAGGGCGCCAAACACTGTGTATTTGTGGTGTTCTTGTTTCGCAACAGGGAGGAGGACATGAAAGAGGGAGATGCTGGGTTGGGAGGCCGCGGGGAGCACTTGAACTTCCAAAGCCCCCAAAACCAACATAACCAAACTTACACTACCGAGGAACCCCACAGACACGTGTGTTCGCAAACCATGTCACATATCGCAAAGCCATCCTGACGAGAGACTGACCAGACCAGCCAGATCAGCCAGACCTGCCAGACTGACCAGACCAGCCAGATCATTCGTTCCAGCCATAACCAGCCAAAGTAATCAGACCAGCCAGCCAGGTCAATCAAGCAGACCAGCCAGGCCACCAACCGTCGTTCATCTCCGAATACCTCGCGTAGAGCGTATCGGGCCACCAATTGTGAAGCTGGCGGCGGTACGCAGTCAAAGCGGACTGCACCACTCCGTTGGCGCATCTGCGGGAGGTCTCCACGCTAACCTCGCCGCCCATCTGAACCATTGCAGTCTTCATCGCCAAACATGGAGGTGGCAGCGCGTCCACGGCGATTTTGGGAGGCATGGCTGCCTCACAGGTCGGGCGGTGCTCTGAAGTAGGACTACAGGAGCGCGCCTGCGTGAGAGCGCAGGCGCGCCGAGCCGGCTTGAGCCAAGGTGTTTACAGTTCTTGACAAGATACGAGCTCCCACCCCCAGCGCAGCCCCTGTGGCGTCGAGGAAATGCCACGCCTGCCATGCCCTGGGAGCCTGTAGCGCAGTGGGCCCCCACCTCCAGCGCACCCGTTGTGGCGTCGAGGCAATGCCACTCCTGCTAGGCCCTGCGACATTGGCGCGTTTAGAGACCGCGGTGGGCCCCCACCCCCAGCGCACCCCCTGTGGCGTCGAGGAAATGCCACGCCTGCTAGACCCTGCGACATTGGCGCGTACAGAGGCCGCGGTGGGCCCCCACCCCCAGCGCACCCCCTGTGGCGTCGAGGAAACGCCACTCCTGCTAGGCCCTGCGACATTGGCGCGTATAGAGACCGCGGTGGGCCCCCACCCCCAGCGCACTCCCTGTGGCGTCGAGGAAATGCCACGCCTGCTAGGCCCTGCGACATTGGCGCGTATAGAGACCGCGGTGGGCCCCCAGCCCCAGCGCACCCCCTGTGGCGTCGAGGAAATGCCACGCCTGCTAGGCCCTGCGACATTGGCGCGTATAGAGACCGCGGTGGGCCCCCACCCCCAGCGCACCCCCTGTGGCGCCCAGGAAATGCCACGCCAGCCACGCCCTGGGGGCCTGCAGCGCATAGGGCCCCCACCCCAAAGCGCACCCCTTGTGGCGTCGAAGGAATGCCCTGTGTGCTATGTTGTGCTGTGCTGTGGTGTGCTGTGTTGTGCTGCTGTGCGGTGAGCTGTGCTGTGCTGTGCCGTGCTGTGCTGTGCTGTGCTGTGCTGATGCGAGAAGGAGAAGGGGAGGGCGGAGGTGTGGGACGCGGGTGCGGCGCGGCAGGGAAAAACCATAACCCCACGAAACATGTAGGGAATACATTACGTTTCCTTGCATCCCAAACCCCCCAAACCAGGCACACCAAAAATACAGCGTTTCCTTTTTCATCGAGGGCGCCAAACACTTTGTACGTTTGGTTTTCTTGCTTTGCAACAAGGAGGAGGACAGGACAGGAGGATGTGCTGGGGGTGAGGCCGCAGGGAGCATTTAGCTTCCAAACCCCAAAATACCAAAAGAACCAACGATTCACTGTTTCCTTGCATCCTAGACCCAAAAAACAGAAAAACCAAACATGCACACCGTTTCCTTGCATCGAGGGCGCCAAACACTGTTTACTCTTGTTTTTGTGTTACTAGAACGAGGAGAAACCGGAAAAGGATAATGCGGAGGCGTACAATGGGCGAGGAGGAGGAGAATAGTTTGTGTTTGGAGAAGGGGGAGGACGGAAGAAGAGAAGGGAAGGATGAAGAAGAACACGATGAACGTTCATCATGTTCTCACTCATCCTTCTCATGGATGAGTCTTGAATCATATTCACAAGCGGTTCACATGGCCGCTGCGCCATGCGTTCTGGAATCGCTTGTGTGTTGGAATGTCGGGCGTCATTGCTGTAATACGAGTGTCTCGCACAACGGCCTTTCTGGGCCGTCTTGGTCCAGCCTTGCTGCTTAGGCCGTTTTGGACGTTCTGGAAACCGAACAGTCGACAACCCGACAAGCATAAAGACATACAATCGGTATCAAGGGCGTTTGCACCCCAGACCCGCTTGGATTACATTGGGGCCTTCTTGGGGCGTCTCGGGTGCCTCTTGGACCGTCTTGGGTCCATTTTGAGCCTGCTTGGAGTCATCTTGTGCCAACTTGGAGGCAACTTCTGACATTTTGGTCCGACTTGATGCTGACAAAGGTCCCCTGTGAGACTCTCTAAGACTCATCTTGGGCTGGCAGGCCACAGAGTCTTGCTTTATGGCGGGCTGGCGTGACGGGCCGAAGGTTGCCGGGAACATTTTGGAAAGGGCAAATTGTCAGAGTGGGGGCGGACAGCGGTCTCACCCTGTCCCTTGGTGCGTGGCTTAAGTTTGGTTCCGCGGCATGGATTCACGTTCTTCTTGTTGCGGGCCCCGCCCCGCATCCCACTTGGGTCCCGCCCCGCAACCCACCCGCGCCCCGCCCCGCAACAGTCCCGAGACCCGCCCCGCGTCCCACCCGCGAACTTGCCCTGCAACCCACCCCCGATCCGCCCCGCGACCCAGCCACGACCGACCCGCGACCCGACGCGCGATTCGCCCGCTGGCCCGCCGAATATCTTGGGGCACATCTTGGGGCCTCCTGGGCAGCTCTTGGGGCCGTCTTGGGGCACCCTTGGGAGCCTTCAGGGCCGTTTTGGAGGAGATCGATCAAAGGAGGGGGCTCCTTACTCAGGGCAGGAGGCCAACATGTGGACAACCCCAGGGTAATGTTAGGCTTCTCGACGAGGCCTCTTGGGGCGTCTTGGGTGCCTCTAGAGGGCCTCTTGGGGCGTCTAGGGGGTCTCTTTCGAGCCTCGTGGGGGCATCTTAGGCGCCTTTTGGGTGCCTCTAGGGACCTCCTGGGCAAATCTTGGGGCCGTCTTGGGGCACCCTTGGGGGCCTTGGAGGCCATCTTTGGCCCATCTTGGAGGAGATCGATCAAAGGAGGGGGGCTCCTTAATTAGCCCCCCCAGGAGGTCCAAATGTTACTAACACCTTAGTACAAGTAATTGTGTTGGGCTTCTCGCCGAGGCCCCTTGTGGCGTCTTGGTTGCCTCTGGGGTGCCTCTTGGGGCGTCTTGGGGTTCTCTTGGGAGCCCCATGGGGACAGCTTGGGGGCCTCTTGGGTGCGTATTGGGACCTTCTGGGCACATCTCAGGGCCTTCTTGGGGCGCCCTTTGGAGCCTCGGGGACCATCTTGGGGCCATATCGGAGGAGATCGATCAACGGAACGGAGCTCCTCAATCAGGGCCCCCCCACGAGGCCCAAATGTTGCCACAACCGTAGTAAAATCATCGTTTTGCGACTTCTCGTCGAGGCCATCTCGGACGCTCCAACGTTTCGCGAAACGCCCCCTCCAAACCCAGAGGGAGAGGATAGGGGAGGGGTCAAGACTGCCTCCCCGCTCGCAAGGCGTCTCGCTTACTTTCACCCGCCCTCCCAATACAGAAATAGCACCCGAGCCGCAGCGTGTTCAGCGGTAGTCTTTGGATGGACAGCTAATGGGATCCAAGTCAGGTGCCATGTGCGCAACGCTAGGGCGAGGTTCTTCCAGGCACCCCTGTGGCCCAAGCGTGGCGGGCACGCCTGGTGCGCCAGATGCGCCACGTGATCCACGTGCGCAATGTGTGCCGCATGCTCCAGCGGCGCCTGGTGCGCCACGTTCGGGGCACGCTCAGAGTGTGCCAGGTGCGCCTACACACGTGGCAGTGCACATCGGGAAACGTGTCGGCCCCCACCACCCTTGTCGAAAACCAGTGCGCAATCGCGGCGGGGTGGACATAGCATCTGGTGGGCCTGCACATAGCAGGCAATATGCCAGCACCCCCGCCGTCCCGGTCAAAAACCAATGCACAGTGATCGCGGGGTGCCCGCGCATGATCCAGATTTTGTCTCGAACTGAATTTTCTTGAAAGGGATGCGGGCCCTGCGCGCAGCAGGCAATCTGCGGACACCCCCGCCGTCTCTGGCAACAACAAAACAAAGCGCTCGCAGCCAACCCGATCATGACTCAAGATTTGCCCCAAGGTGGACTTCACATTGTTTTCTGACAGGGATGGGAGGAGGATGCCAACATTGGTCCTGGTTGGCTGCCGGTCGCCTAGGGGAGGGGGTGTTGGAAGAGGAAACTCTCTAGATCACTCACGCTCTGGTAACGTTATGATATAGCCCAGCACGCCAAGCACATCTCCAGCTAGCTACGCTGGCGGCGGATCGAAGACGCCTCCAGCGCATCACCGCCGCCCGTTGTCTTCTTGCAGCGCTTCTGTGTGGTGAATTGTCGAACGAATGTGCTGCCATGCTAGAGATCTCGGTGTTCCCACAGCGTTTTGGGGCACTGCTGGTGGAACGCTGGGAAAGGGGCCCTTTGCGGTCATCTATGGCAGTCTTGGGGCCATCTTAGGGTCCTCTCGGGCAGTCTTGATTTTTCGAAAAAGTTAGACGGCGAGAACGCGAGGAGAAACATTGAAACTGCGATGGTAACTCAAAAATTGTAGACCCCACGGGGCCTTTTGGAGGTCCTTTCGGAGCCCTCTTGAGGACGTCTGGGGAGATTCTTGGGAGAAGCCCATGGGGGCCACCTCTTCTGCGGGGCCAGCAGGATGATGTTTGAGACCTCTTTGGCTCCTCCTGGTTGCCTCGGAGACCAAATTGGAAAGAGATTTGGGCATCTTGGGCCATCTTGGATTTTCTTCAGACCGACAAGGCGCGAGCGCGACAATCATACAACTTAAATGCTTGTTGTGAATGGTCTGTGCCTCTTGGGCCGGCTCCCAGGGCATCCATGACGTCGACAGCACGTGCGAGCGCTTCTTCGCCCCAGGGACCGTGACCATTCGTGCGGGCCCACCTGGGGTCACCCGATCGCCGAATTCGATGCGACAGCAGCGGCTTGACCGCTTGGGTTGTGCCCCCCCCCCTCCCCATCCCTCCTCCCCTCCCAGTCCCTGGAGACCATCCTCGGCCACGGAGGCCGCGCGGAACCAGAGCCACGCACTCCCGAGGCATCCGTGAAAACATTACGTGACGAGCGAACAACCCACACCCATAGGGGGGGCGCGGGGAGGAGGCCTGGCTATGGGTATGGGCGCGGGGTGTCGGACCCCTGGGGGACCTCCCGCTCGGGCGGGGACCCCCATCCGACAACACGCACCCTTAGCCCCCTCCGTCCCCCCTATGGCTATGGGTACCACGCGAGAGAGAGAGAGAGAGAAGCCCCAGGAGCACCCAATGAAGAGCGCCTAGGAATGTCCAGGGGGAATCCCTGCTAGTATGGTGCCAAGAGTGCGTGCGGCAAGTCCCGCACGCCGCGCCAGCGCAGCAGAGGCAGCGTGAAGGAGACCGAGTGAAAGACGCACGTGAGTCGGACGGGGCCAGGACGAGGCCAGCGTTCCAGAGCGCTCTCAAAGCGTTCCGGAACGCTCTGAGAAGGCCGCGGCGCCCGAGACATCCCCTGGAGCCGCCAGATCTCAAAGATTGTCGATTTATCCTCACCCGAATTTCTCCTCGTCCCGGCTTCGTCTTAGTGGGAGCTTCTCCTGGGACCTCTTGGGGGCTTTCGGGACCGTTTGGGAGGCCTTTAGTGTTCTGCAGGGGGGCTCTTGGGAGACCTCTTGGGTGTGTTGCAGGGGCTTCTCTGTGGCGTCGTGCCAGGGCCTCTTGCGGAGTCTTAGAAACCTCTGGGGACTTTGTTTGTGGTTCTTGGGGGGCACTCCTGTAGGTAAATACTGTCGAGGTCAGCTCGATTCCCTCCTCGTGTGCCACGCTTGGGGACTTATTGGGAGCCTTTTGGCCCGTCTTGGAGGCACATTGGGCGGGCTTGGGACTCCCTGGGGCAGTAAGACTGTCCAAGAGATCCCCAAGAGGCCCTCGTGGACCTGACCTTTTTGGGGCCATCTTTGTCGTCTGGGGAGCGTCTGGGTGGCCATCTCGGGACCATGTTTGACGCGTTGGAGGCGCTTTGGGCAGCCTTGAAGTCCATATTTGCCTGTGTTTGTCATCTTGGATACGAGCTTTCAGTTTTTATTCCGAGGCCTCGGCGCGGCAGGCCACCCGGGCCGAAAGCCAAAATGAATCGTCTGAAAGAGCCAACAATCATGGTCAGGCCTCGGGTTGCCGTACTGCCGGCTCCCCCCAGGTAGCGCCCCGGTAGAGGGTGCACGTTCGGCCGTCTTGGAGGTATTTTGAGGCCATTTCGGGCTCTCTTGGGGCCATCGTGGGCGTCTTGGGGGCGTGTTGGGGACCGTTTTGGGGGCCCTCTTGGCCATCTTCGCCATTATGCAGGCGCTGGTTTCTGGGAGGCGGGCGGCATCGCCCGAGACCCCACGGGGAATCTTTTGAACGGACCAACGAGCACGGACGACTCTAGCACGCCAAGTACCCCACTGCGAGGAACGAGGGCGGCGGATTCTCGTGACCTTCGGTCCATCCCATCACAGTGCCTGGATCGTGGATTTTTTTGGACAAGAGGCCTCTTGGAAGACTCGTGGGTTTTTGTTCTAGGTCTCTCAGGGGAATCTTGGGAGCCTCCAGCGAGGCTCTTGGAGGCATCCTGGGGTTATTCTGGGGGCCCGTTGGAGGCATCCTGGGGGCCTGTTGGGGCCTGCTGGCGGTGGGACACTTTCGGAGGGAAGGGATCGAATTGCGAGTTCTTGTTCCCTCTCTTGGACGCCCCTTCGGGCCTTCGTGGGCTCCCTTGCGCCCTCTTGGAGACCTCGTACTGTCTTGTGGCGATCTTCGGGGTATCTCGGGCCGTCTTGGACGCTCTTCAGACCGAACAGGCAAGTATGACAAATATTTGAAAGGACAAAGTTATTCTATGAGTTTGCCTCTTGGGCTGGCCCCCAGGGCCTCCAAGACAGCCGAGCAGGCCCCCGCCGGGGCACCAGGACAGGGGAAAAAATCCCGGGACCCCGGCGGGACGCGCCGGAGCCCCAGGGGGAGTTCTTTTGGAAAAAAACCCAAACCAAAACTGAGAGGGTCTAGCACGCCAGGCACCCCTTTGCTAAAGCAAAAGGGGGCGGCGGATCTCATGGCCTTCGGCCCATCCCGCCACCGTGCCTGGATTGCGGGTATGAAGCCTGGATGTTCGTTGGGATCTCGTGGGGGGCCTCTCGGGGGCGTCTTGGAAGCAGGTTTGAGGCCTCTTGGGGGCGTTTTGGGGCCCCTTGGGGCTTCTTTTGGAGCTCTTGGGGGCATCTTTGGGCATGTTGGGGGGCTCTTGGGGCCTCTTAGGCGCCTCCTAGAGGCCTCCTGGGGGGCACTTGGGGCGGAAGGCTCGGATCTTCGGTTCGAGTTCCCTCTCTTGGGCCCTTTTTGGGGCTCTCTCGGGGCCCTCTTGGGCCGTCTTGGGCGCCTCCTGGGTCGTCTTAGGGCTATCTTAGGCCGTCTTGGGGCCCTCTTGGAGGCCTCTTGGGCCGTCTTGGAGTGGTTTTGCGAGCCTCTTGGGCCATATGCGAGCGTCGGAGAACAGAAAAGGCGAGAGCGCCATCAAACTCTTTCCACAACCCAAGGAAGATACATGAATGTTTCCACTCGGGGCTCTCATGTGAGGCTTCTTGGAGGCCTCTTGGGGCCTCTTGGGCCATCTTGGGGCCATCTTCGGCGTCTTGGGGCGAAATTTCGGCGTCTCGGGCTTCTCTTGGTCCGTCTTGGGGGCCTCTTGGAGCCCTCTTGGCACGTCTTGGGGCCCTCGTGGGCCCGAAAAAGTCACGCGACAGGCCAGGACAAGCCCCAGGGGGCACGCGCCAATGCCAAGAAGGTTTGGAAATTTGGTGTCCGGCCCCTCATTGACTCCTCAGGACTGCGGACTGAGGCTCAGGGGATAAAGGACCTGAGAACCCTCCCACTCCGTGCCCAGAGGCACGGTGGCGGATGTTGTGCAATCTGTGTTGTGAGATACATGTGGAGCAATCTATGTGGCGCAATCGATTGCAATCGATTGGATTGCAACCGAACGGGTCGCAATCGACCGGTTGGATTGCAATCGGTTCGATTGCAATCGATTGAATTGGATTGCAATTGATTCGATTGCAATCGATTGGGTTGCAACGGGACGGGGCGGGGAGGGGTGCAACGGGGCTGCGGCGACGGGACGTTGCGGCGAAGGCGACAATATAGCGGCCAGACCAGCGGTCAGGCCCACACGACGGACGGAGACGAGGCGGCGACGGGGCGGCGACGGCGACAACATAGCCGCCAGACTGGCGGTGACGCCCAGTTCCTTGGAACAGAAGGATGAACCCCTAAATGCAAACGCTGGTTGGGGAAAGTGCACATGCACACGCACAGATATGCATCTAAATGTATATACATACATGTCTACACACGTGCTTTTTTTCACAGGTACCTTACAAGCGCTTACACATGTGGGGGCAACGGAGGCACGGACCGAATCTAGGACGCGCAACCACCGTCAGTTGACCGCACGGGGGCCCTGATTCGCAGCTGGGGCCCGCTGGACCCACTTTGGATTCCCTGACCAGGCGGGCGAAGGCAGCGTCGAGGAGGCCAATGGGCTCAATACCGGTCCATACGATTTCCCCTCAGCCCAGGACGGTCCCAGCACGCTCCCAGCGCCCCATTCCAAGAACCTCTCCAGGACTCCCATTGCCATTCGAGGCCAAAAGCGTTGAAGCACCTTGAGGGTTTTGTCAGCCCCTATTTGGCTGGGGCTCCGTTTCGAGTTGAGCAGCAGTTGCTCGTCCCCCTCCTTCTCCTGCCGCCTCCTAAGTACTTCCTCCCGCCACCTCCGTCTGTTCTTTCTGTC
>CAUYUJ010014727.1:774076-801576 GCA_963575745.1 Prorocentrum cordatum | reverse complement strand
TGATGATGATGATGATGAGGAGGAGGAGGAGGAGGAGGAGGAGGAGGAGGAGGAGGAGGAGGAGAGGAGGAGGAGGAGGAAGGAGGGAGGAGGGAGGAGGGAGGAGGGAGGAGGGAGGAGGAGGTGAGGAGAGAGGGAGGACGAGGACGAGGACGAGGACGACAGACCAAAGAGGGCGTCCGAGAGCCAGAGAAAACCGACTGGAATAAAAACGCAAACGATGTGAAACAATTGCCCCTCATCAAGGCTGCGCATGGAACACAAGCCCATGCACGAAGATACGTGCAGGCGCAGGACAAACGCCTGCAGCGGCCTAGGGCCTAGCCCGATGCCACCCCACCTCCTGGATCAGGGGGTGGCCGAGGGCGCTGACCAGGATGGACAGGAAGAAGGGCTCCGTTCCGTAGATGGCAATAGCGCAGATCGCACTAGATCTGGGCTCGCTCGTTCGCCCTCGTCTAGGCGACGCGCGAGCGACAAGTGCAATCGGCGGAGGGCTTCGGGTTGCGGCCCTGGCCGACCACAAAGGCGCCGCACTCGAATCATACAGCCACGGGCCCGTGGCACTTAGCCTCTCGGCCGCGGGCATGGCAGTGCGCACCCTTCGTTTAAATCGAATGCGCCTGGCGCTAAGGCCAGTGACATCTTCAAAAGGACCCGCCCTCCATCCGTGAAGTTGTCGCAAATTGGGGCGCTCCATTCTTGACACTGTTGCAGTTGCAGACTACTCAGACGAATGCGTGACACTGCTGCGAAACACAAGCTTCAGGAACATACATGGCGAGGAAGTCTCAGGCGAAACGCCCGGCCCGCCCTACGTCGGGGGGGTGCGACAGGGAGGAATTGATTGTATGGAAAAGGGATGGCGGAAGAGGGAGAGAGAGAGAGAGAGGGAGTGCGGGAAAGAGAGGGAGAGACGGCGAGAGAGAGAGAGAAGGAGAGTATTGTTGTTCATCTGCCCTTTTGCTCTCCCGTCCTCCGAAAGGTGATTGTGCACATCCTGGGCATCATGAAGGGCTTCGTTTTCCTGCTCCCGCTGGGACAGATGCAGCAGTTCTTCAGAAGCCAGGCCCTCCGCTGCTCTCTGTGCTTCTTGTGTTTTCCTGCTGCTGTCTCCTACTTGCCCTCAGCTGTCTTCCCATTTATTTTTCCTTCCTCCTTCAGCGCGTGTGCTCTTGTAGTTTCGAGTGACATTCCCGGCCTGTCTGGTGGTTTTCTGCCTCACGTCGTGAAGCAATTCGGTACTGATCTTTATTGGCGAAAGGGTCTTCAACCTACAGGCCCACCTCCCACAGCTGGTGCCCACGAGTAGGCCGACCCGGCCAGATCACGAGCAGGAGCGATTTTCCGAATTCGTGGGCCGTCTCCGGAACCCGGCGGGCCCTTCTGAAAACGACGATTCGGGACGACCCATGAGAACGGGTTGCGAGCCAGATTCGGTGTCCATATCCATGCATACAAGTGGCACGTGCGTGCCCAGGCTCACACAACAGTTACAACCAGGAGCAGGGGGCACTTACGTAAGGGGTTGCTACAGCTTGCGCTTACGCGGAAAACTCCTTGTGGACATGAAAGAGAATTGGAAACCCAAGGAAACCATGAGTTGTTGGAGCAGTTGTGTGCAAGTTGTTGAGTTGTGTATTTTGTTGGTTGGGTTCTTCGGGCTTGTGCAATTCTGGATACTTGCAAGTGACAACAATACACAAACATGGGTGTTCGATCAATTGGGTTCGACATAGGCATCCAGGCCCGGCCTGGACTACGTCTTCCTGAAGTGGGCGCTCCTCTGTATCAACTGGGGATTCTGGGTGTTCTTGTGCGCTCCAGGAGGTGGAGGAAGACCAGGAGTAGGAAATGAAACTAAACACCATTTCTCCAAGTAGGCTTGCCTATGAGAGTTCCCCCCCTTGCCCCTGGCACGATGAATGAGTAGGTGGGTTCGTCTCTATTCCTGTGTACATGGTACTGCGTACCCCCATGTGTTCCCAATTGTTGCTTTCTATCTCTATGTGTTCAAGAACACCCCGACGGGCATTCCAATGGGGTCCTATGGGTACTCCAATGGAGCTCAACTGAGTCCGATGTGCATCCAGTGGAATCCCGTAACATCCAATCGAATCGCATGGATATCAATGGAGTCCAAAGGAGTCCACTGGCCCGACGGAATCCCATAGAGTCCTTCGGTGTCTCACGTGTTCCAGTGGAGACAAACGGAGCCCAATCGAATCAAATGGAGACCAGCGGGGCCCAACTAAGTCTGATGGAGCGAAGTTCCAGTGCGGTCCGATGGAACGCAATGGAGCCCGGAGCCCAATAGAATTCTACGAGGCCCCATGGAGCCTAGTGGAGTAAAGTGTTTCCCGACGGAGCACAATGGAGCCCTGGAGTCGAATGCCGTCTTCTGGAGTTCAATGGGTCTACAGAGTTTTAGGAGTCCTATAGAATGCAATGAATTTCGATGGGCAAATTGGCATTTGAATGTAGTTCACTGCGGTCGCACGGTGCATCGACAAAACGTTGCACCAGCTGGCGCGGACGGCACACCGTTGTTGTATATGACGTCTGTCTGCTAACGTCTTCCCCCGGCCTTATTGGGTTCGGTCTGGGTTAGTGGTGGTGCAACATTATGTCGTGAGCCCGTGGGTGAGCTCAAAGGCTCTTCGCCATGCGCCCAATATTGAGACCAGGGTAACGGGGGGATGCCCGTCAAAGTATACACGTCAATGCGCGGCAAAGTTGGCGAACAGTTTGCGGATGTACCGTGTGGAGACCAATGGAGTCCAACAAATCGCAATGCAGAAGTATGGAGACTTCTAGGTATTCCAATGAAGTCTAATGGGATCCGATGGTGCTATCTATATGGGAGTCCCAGGGAGTCCATTTGGAGTCCATGGGGTCCAATGGAGTCGCACTGATATTGTATAAATCAGTCCAGTAGAGTCGCATGCATGATCCACTGGGGCCCAATGGAGTCGACTGGAGCCCAGTCGGATCCAATTTAGATCCAAGGGTCCACATGGTGCAATGGAATTCTATCAGCTAACTCGGGTGTTCCTATTCGGAGTCGAAGCTCGTAGCTGTCGGCCTGGAGAGGCCATCGCTCGAAGTAAGGAGACGGGACTGCACCACCACCGCCAGGAGGGAGAGCCTAAAGCGATGATGAGCACGATTGCTCCCCGAGCTGGAAAGGGACCATGTCTTGAGGGGGAACTGAGGGACCACACCACCCGGAGGACCCTCACCAGCTCCTCGCGTTGCTGCTGGTGGTGTCGCCTTGGATGTTTCTTTGTCGTATCATCTGTCATGGTCAGATGGGCGCAGTTTGGCGTTCCTGCATCGATGCCACTGCCGAATTCGTGGGCTGGCGACTCGAAGAGTGTGCCCGTCTTTGGGTGCACCTCCAGAGGTTCCAAGCCTCGGGGAGGAAGAAGAGGTTCGGGGAAGAGGAGCAGGAGGACGCGGAAGAAGACGAGTGTTGTGAGAAGCCGGCGGTCCTGAGAGCCAGGCGCAGTCGGCCAAGGATTTGGACGAGCTGGAGTACCAGGTGACCGGCCTCCTTCCCCGCCGCCGCGGGTTCGTGCGCCGACTAGTTCACCCAATCCCCTCCACCCCCTATCTCTCCATGAACCTCCCCTGGCCTCCAGGGGTCGAGAAACAACTGACGGCACGACGAAGCTCTTTCTCTCTGTCTCTCTCTCTCTCTCTGTCTCTCTCTCTCTCTCTCTCTTTCTCTCTCGCAATCTCGTCGTTTTCTGGGGCCACTTTTCGGGCCCCAGGGCCCCCCCCCCCGAAGGAGAATCGGCAACAGAAGACGGCACGGAGCGAGAAGGGACAAAATTGGGGATGGTGGTGTTGGTCACTGCGCAGGGGAAACAAGCCCTAAGCAGAGCAGCACGGCCACCACGGTCACGACGATTCCGACGACTAGATCCTTTGACTTGGACCATCGGGGATCGTTTCTTCGCCCCAGATCGTTTTTTGATAGTCCCGGGGCTTGGCGAGGGCCCGCCAAGGCCGAAACCATTAAGAACTTGGATCTTGATTATATCGAATTGTTGGAGGTCTGGGTTTGGTACGCGGCCCTGGGGATGGGAGGGATCAAGAGCTCCGCAGGGCCCCACGTGCTGATGAGACCACACTGGTCGTCATGATTCTGTGATGGCGTCGACCCCCAGAGGTCTCGACCCATTTCCCGGCACCGGTTTTTCTTCCCGAGCCGTTGTCGGCCACGGGGCACGGCGAGGGCCCCCCGAGGCCGAGACCAGTGACAGACTCGCCGCCGTGCGTCTTTCACGACGCGTGGGGGCCTCGGTGCGGTCGGGGCCTCCAGCGCCCGAGGCTCTGCCCCCCCTGGCCTCGCAGGCCTGCGCGGCGGGCCGGGCCTCGCCTCCCCCCTCGCTGCTGCCGCGCCCGAGCGCCCGGGCGTCGCCCCCCCCCTGGCCGCTGCTCCCCTCCCCGGAGCCTCGGCGGCGCCAGCGAGGTCCCGAGGCCCCCCCCCCCCCGCTGCCCGAGGTCCGAGGTTCGCCTCCCACTGCGGCGCGCGCGGTGCCCCCCGGGTTCCGGGGCTTCGGGAGGTTTCGTCGGTGCCCGTTGGCTTTGCAGCCTCGGGATGGCCTCCGGCGGCTGTGCCTCGCCGAGTGCGGGTCTTCGACACTTGCGTGTCTATCTCGTTCTCGTGCAGGCCCCGTGCCTCGATGTCTACGTAGTACGTAGTGTCCAAATCTCAGCTGTGTCTGAAAGATCGATCCTTGTCTAACCGCAAGTCTCTAAATCGCGCAGTCTTGTTTGGAAAATCACTCCTACATTAGTGAAATTCGCGTCTAATTGAAGTGCAGGTGCGTGTCTAAATGGTGTTGCAAATGTGTTTGATCCGCTTTGCATTATTGTGTGTATGTGTGGCGGTGTTGACGTGCGTGTGTGTGTGTGTGTGTGTGTGTGTGTATGTGTGTGTGCGTAGGTGTGTGTATGTGTGTGTGCGCGTGCGTGCGTGCGTGCGTGCATGCGTGCGTCTCTTAGGATTTGACCATCCTCTAGCGCTGGCTCGCTGCACGCCTAAGATACCCTCGCACCATAGTTTGGGTGCAAAGGCTTGCAGTATTCGGCATGGGTGGTGACACTGCTTACGCGCGCAGTGTGACGCTGCCACGTGACGGCTGTCGCACGTTCCGTTGCCCTGCGTCGCCGGCCTACGGTTCTCTGGCAAATGTATAAAACGAATGTGCGCAGCGCTCACGCGAGAGCCACGTATTGAAGACAACCCGCCCTCAATCCTTGAAGCTCGGGCAAATCTTCAAAACAGCGATTGTGTGCGGCGCCACGGCGAGAGCCACATTTTGAAAACGACCCGCCCTCAATCCGTGAAGCTCTGTTTGAAACGTATGTGCGGGGCGCTGAGGCGAGAGCACATTATTGAAAACGACCCGCCCTCAATCCGTGAAACTTTGGCAACTTTTTAAAAGCGAATGTGCGCGGCGCTAATGCGAGAGCCACATTTTGAAAGCAACTCGACCTCAATCCGTGAAACTCTGGCAAATGTTTAAAACGAATGTGAGCGGCGCTCGCGTGAGAGCCACATTCTGAAAACCACCCGCCCTCAATCCTTGAATTTGTGGCACATTGTTCAAACGAATGTGCGCGGCGCTAAGACGAGCGCCACATTCTGAAAACCACCCGCCCTCCATGTGTGAAACTGTTGCCATGTTTAAGCTTCAGAGTCATAAATGGTGAGGAAGTCTCAGGCGAAACACCTGGCACGCCCTAAAAACTGGCCTCGGGGTGCGACAAGGAGAAATTTTGTATAAGGAAATGGAAGAGGAGGATTTGACTTAGGAGGAGAAGAGGAGGAGGAGGAGGAGGAGGAGGACCAGGAGGAGGAAGAGAAGAACCTAGGAACAGGGGGAGGAGGATCGAGGATCCAGAACCGAGGAGGGGGACGACGAGGAGGAGGAGGAGGAGGAGGATGAGGAAGGTCGAGAAGGGGTATCGGGCATCGAGGGTCGAGGAGCAGGAGGAGCATCGAGGAGCAGGAGGACGAGCATCAGGGATTAAGGATCGAGGTGGACCGACTTGGAGGATCCAGGATCAAGGATGAATGAAGGGAAGGAGGAGGAGCATCGAGAAGGAAAAAGGACTCATCATCGAGTCGACATTCCATCGTCGCACATCACTAGTAATTTTCTTCGGTGGGTTCGCTAATCTCTTTGCTGCTCCCCCTCCAACCCTGCTCATGTTCGCCGTCATCGTGCTCATCCTGTCCACCCTCTTCGCCCTTTTCGCCGTCCACCTCCTTCTTCATTTTTTCCCGCAATTACTGGTTGCTCTCCCTGGCCCTTCCTTTCATCCCAAGACCACGCCCCCCTCGACGCCCTGCTGCCCTATCGGTTCCTCCACCTGCGCGCCCTCCTCCGCCGTCTGCCCCTTCCTGCCCGTGCCACCCCTCCGCCGTTCCCCATGCGGATCCGCTCCCATGGTCTTGCTGCATCTCGCCATCCGTCATTCCCCGTCTATTTACTTTACTGCTGCAAGGCTTCCCTTCTCCCATCGGTCATCGCCGCCTCCAATGCTATTTCGCGCGCGCCCTCGTCATCAGTGCTTGCATGAGCGCCACAACTTCCAGCGCGCGCGGTCGACACAGTGACGCAACGCATCCACTCTGCGCTGGAAGACTCATCGTCGCTCTCATCGTAAGGGCAATGGTGCGCCGTGTCTAAAGGGGTGTCTAAACTCAGTGGGCCAATATAAAAAAAACCTGGGAGCTGTCTCAATAGTGTAAGGTCATGCGTAAGTGACCAGATTCCCGTACCCCCTTAAATTCTCGTTCACCTCTTACATCCACTCACCTCTTACACACACGTACCTCTTACATTCACTACGGTTCTCTGTGTGCGAATCTTGTTATCCCCCTTGCACTCACCTGCGCCGAAGAAGGGCAGGCCGGACGATGGATTCGTCGACAATGAGGTTGAGGAGGACCTGGACCAGGTCACCATGGGGAAAATCAAGAAGTTGTTGCAGTTAGAGCTCAAGACAATGAAGATGTCCATCGATACATTCATGGCCGATATGTTCACCTTCAAACTGGAGGTAAACAAAGAGCTGAAGGGCATGGGATTACGCCTGACAGGAGTCGAGAATAACCACGAATCCCTACATAACGAATTTAAACAAGCTCAGGGGGGACATCGAGAATATCCAGGCCAAAGCAAGCACAACCACGCAGCAAGCTTCGGGTGAAAACCTCACCGTGGTCATCGGCAACATCACCAACGCCGACACGCTCGACAAATCCCAGGCGTGGATCAACACCATGTGCAAAGAAGTCGGCCTTCCGTGCCCGCCAGACCCGTACCACAAGGGCGAGGAGCTCAATCGTGTGATTTTCGTCAAAGTGCACCGCCAGCGAGTACCGGGAGTTCCTCATTGCAGCCGCCCGCCAATCCCCACAGAGTGGTTCGGACCGACCCTGGGCCAAGATCGACGTGCCCATCGGCCCCCGCACAGCGGAAGCGGTCTTATTCAAATTCAAGCGCATGCTAACGGCTTGGGGCTATGGAAAGCCGGAGGTGGAGGTGGACCTCGCGAATCGGGTGCTCAAGGTTGCCGGCGAGGACATCGTCAAGGCCACTGTCGTCGATTTTACCCTGAAGCTGGAGTGGTGCAACGGAGAGTGGGAGCAGTTGGACGACCTTCAGAAAACCCTGGAGTTGGACACCCTTCAGTCTGACGCACAATCAAGGCTTGACCGTGCAAAGAAGATGTCAAACGGGCCAGGGAAGGGCAAGAAGGGCGAAGACGGCCACCAGTAGGAAACACGACAGTCCATGGGCAATTCAATGCATTTTCCGAACGTGCTTGCCAACGGTGGGACCATCAACGTGTGCTCCTGGAGCGTCGAGTTCTTGACCGATATTAAGATACAACAAATATGCACGCATGTGGAAAAGAATATGGTTGATGTTGCGATTCTTCAAGAGGCCCTTGCGAGTGAAAGCTGACAGCTTCGAGCGGGAGAGCGGTCATCGAATCTTCCTTTCGGGATCCAACTCAGGAGACAAAAAAACGAGCAGTCGTCGGTTTGATCGTCTCGAAGAGTTTCCTTACGTACACTTTGGGCTTTTTTTCCAGCGACGAACCGGATCGCAGCGCTCAAAGCAAAAATCGTGGACGGCATATTTTCAATCATTGGAACATATGCTCCCCACAAGTAAAGACCTTACGGCGAATGGGCTGGCTTCTACGAAGATCTGCACATGCGCATGGATGGGATCAACACCCGGGGAATCACAGCTATCGTAGGGGACTTCGACGCAAGACTCGGTGCGAGAAGGCCCGGGGAGGAGGAGCTGATGGGCGACGTTGCTTTCGGACGGGAAGATAAAAAAAAAACCGCTGATGTGCCGAACCGGGATATGTTGATTGAGCTGTGCGACAGCAGGCGGTACGCTGTGGCGAACACGTTTCTCCGTAACGACCCTTGCCCCATCATCACTGACTACGAGCCACGCGCCTCCCGCATGGCAGAAAATCGCTGAGGCCAATTTTGCAATGCTGGGTCTAGTGTTGGCGCCTTTAGCAAAGCTGGAACCAGTGATCTCCATCGAAAGTGACAGGCTAGAAGGCTTCTTCTCGCGCCACTTTCCCGTGGTGGCCCGGCTGGAGTTGCAGTGCGCCAAGCGTCGTCGAGCGAAGCGGGGACGCCTTGGTGACCTTGCTTCCTTGCGGCAAGCCGACGCAAAGAGGGAGTTCCTGAAGCGCGTTCGGGACACAGGCGGTGGGCGTGGTGACGCAGGATGGGGGCACTCTCGTGACAGACTGCACAAGGCCATGTCTAAATTGCCCGCAGTGCCGCGGACCAAGCACAGGCCGTGGATAAGTGGCGCTACGCTGCGCCGAATCGAACGTCGCCCTGAGCTCCGAGCTGACGGAGACTGGCGCGTTGAAAAAGAGAAGGCGAAGGAAGTGATGCAGTGTGGCGCTGGGACAGAGCAGACTGGCTCCGCAGCACCGCAGCTGAAGGCACTTGGGGCTCCCTCTGGAAGCTGAGACGAGGCAGGCGAGTTCAACAGACCAGGCTGCGCACGACATCCAGGGCGGCCGTGAGCACCGAGGAACGAGCCGACGTTTTCGCAGATTTTCTCGAGCAGATCCAGTGGAAGGTGCGGCATGTCACGGCACTGCCCGAGACTCCGGTCGCACGCCCAGCCTTGGAAATCACGGGGGCGCCTTTCACGCAGGCCGAACTGAGAAAAGCCATCGGCCGAACGAGGAGCGGCACGAACACGCGGGACAACGACACCCAAGTCGAAGTATACAAGACCATGGCGTCCGCAGACGGCGATTGCTTGAAAGAGCTGCTGTCCGTGATGAGCGATTGCTTGCACAGCGAGACATTACCAGACGAGTGGCTTGCTGCCAGAGTTTCAACGATATTCAAAAGAGCGGCCCTTCGTGTATGGATAACTACGGGCCGATTTGTTTGACGACAGTGGCGTACAGAATCTTCGCCAGCATGCTGAAGCAACGGCTCCTCGACGCGGGCATCGACGATTGACTCCAGCACTTTCAATGCGGTTTCCGCCCCAGGTGCTGCACCGAGGACGTTATTTTCATAGCGCGGAGGCACATCGAGTTGGCATGTGCCCAGCAGCGCGGGGCATTATCGTTGCTGGCGTTCGACAGTCCACATCGAGGCACACATTGAGTCGATGCGGCATCGCGCCGAAGTACCTCCGGACCATCCATCAAATGATGTCCAATCGGCGCTTCTTTGTTGACGACTTCGGCACGCAATCAGACGAGAGGCCACAGCGGTCGGGTGTGTCGCAAGGATGCACGCTCAGCCCACTTCTATTTATTATGCTCATGTCGGCGTTGCTGGAAGACGCAGTAGGATTGATGTCGGAGCCAGCTTTGGAGGCTTACCGCAAAGGCAGTCTAGCCGATATTGCGTTTGCTGGCGACGCGCTCTTGCTAGGGGCTTCCTTCGCTCACTTGGAAGAGTTCGTCCACTGCATCGCACGAGCTGGCTGCGCATATGGCTTGGCATTACACGCGAAGAAGTACCAGCTACTACAGTCGAACACATCCAAACGCAGATGCTTCCAAGGGGAGAACATCACGAGTGAACGCAATATCGTGTATTGAGGCTCGTCCCGGAGCGGACGGCCGCATGGGCCACGAACTGGGGAGGCGCATTGGGGCGGCATCGGCTGATTTTCGGATTCTCCGTCACGTTTGGAGGCGGTCCTTACTATCCCTCCGGTGGCGGCTCGCCGTCGTCTTCAAGTCATTGGTAGAGTCGAAGCTGTTGTACGCATTACCAGCAGAGTATTTCACGACAGCAGAATCTCGAATATTAGACGGATTCCAGGCGAGATGCCTCCGCAAAGTGCTCAACATCAAACCGTCTTTCTTGTCCCGCGTCTCCAACGCGTCGGTGTCGCAACACGCGGGCGCCGAAGCAGCATTTGTAAACTCCGACGCAAACAGTCGATGGTGTTTGAAACTGTATTGCGACAGCCTCAAAGCTCTTCAATATGGGAGGCAACTTTCGTTCCAGGTACATTGGCGCCGGCAACGGACAGCTACGTCCGGAATGTGGGCCGTCCGAGGAAAGAATGGGTCCGCAGTGTCACGCCAGACGCCATCCGGCTCGTGGGGGCAGGCCACCAGCTGCCCGCGGCAGCGGCGGACGAGCTGCAGTGGCGCCTGAGCGTGCGCCGCGCCGTACTTCCACAGTGATGTGTCGTTCGTCTCGCCGCCGTCTCCGCCCCTCTCCCTCCCTCCTTCGCCGTCGTCCCTCCCGCTCTCTCCCAAGCTCTTTCCGCCGAGTGCCGCCGCACGACATGAAATTTTGATGTGCTGACCAAATTTCTGGCCCAGCGCACTGCCGGGGAAGGCGGAATTGCTTCTCTGAGGGTCACGGTCTCATGTTACAAATTCGCAACACAGGTATTTGCCCATGGGCTGCCAGAGCCTACGGCCACAGCAGCAGCATGAGTCAGCGCCGTGTCTGCAGCAGTGTCTGAGTATTCACGGCCGTGTGTCGTTCCTGTATACATTGTATATGCCCGGTGTTTAATTTCACCAAACGAGTGTCAAGTCAGATTCTTGGGCAGGTGGCCTAAGTGAGGTTCCGCGATGCGGATTGCCTTTGTTGTTTCTGATGGTGGTAATGATGTGATGTTGATTATGATGTTGATGTTGCTGTTGTTGTTGTTGTTCGTGGCGGTGGTGCTGTTGTTGGTGTTGTTGTGGTTGCTGTAATTGTGCTTGTTGTTGTGGTTGTTGTTGGTGATGTCGGTGTTGATGTTGTTGTTGTTGTTGTTGGTGTTGTTGTTATTGTTTGTCGTTGTTGGTTTTGCCGTTGCTGTTGTTGATGATGGAATTGTTGTTGTTGCTGTTGTTGTTGTTGGTGTTGTTGTGTTAGTTGTAATTGTGTTTGTTGTTGTGGTTGTTGTGGTTGTCGGTGTCGGTGGTGATGTTGTTGTTGGTGTTGTTGCTGTTGTTGCTGTTGTTATTGTTGTCGTTGTTGGTGTTGTCGTTGCTGTTGTTGTTGTTGATGGTGTTGTTGCTGCTGTTGTTGCTGTTGTTGTTGGTGTTGTTGTGGTTATTGTATTTGTGCTTGTTGTTGTGGTTGTTGTTGGCGGTGTCAGTGGTGACGTTGTTGCTGGTGTTGTTGCTGTTGTTGTTCCCTGCCTAGGCTCTGCCTAGAAGGGTTCTTACTCTCTTAACTTAAAGGGGCCGGGCAGTGGAACACGCCCCGGGCGGTTCCCCCAGTCCCCTGGGAGCGGTTCCCCCCAGTCCCCTGGGAGCTTTAGCTTTAGCTTTAGCTTTAGCTTTAGCTTAGCTTTAGCTTAGCTTTAGCTTAGCTTTAGCTTAGCTGTAGCTTAGCTTTAGCTTAGCGTTTCGCTTAGCGTTTCGCTTAGCTTTTCGCTTAACGTTTAGCTTAGCTTTAGCTGAGCTTCTTAGCTTTAGCTGAGCTTGAGCTTAGCTGTAGCTTAGCTTTAGCTTAGCTTTAGCTTAGCTGTAGCTTAGCTTCAGCTTAGCTTGAGATTAGCTGTAGCTTAGCTTCAGCTTAGCTGTAGCTTAGCTGTAGCTTAGCTGTAGCTTAGCTGTAGCTTAGCTTTAGCTTAGCTTTAGCTTAGCTTCAGCTTAGCTTTAGCTTCGCTTTAGCTTAGCTTTAGCTTAGCTGTGGCTTAGCTTTAGCTTAGCTTTAGCTTAGCTTTAGCTTAGCTTTAGCTTAACTTTAGCTTAGCTTTAGCTTAGCTTTAGCTTAGCTTTAGCTTAGCGTTACTGTTACTACGAATGCTGCTTTCCTAGGGGTTCCAACTCCTAGGTAGGGTCGCACTGGGATAATGTGTTGTTATTGTTGCCGTTGTTGGTGTTGTCGTTGCTGTTGTTGTTGTTGTTGTTGATGGTGCTGGTGCTGTTGCTGTTGCTGTTGTTGTTGGTGTTGTTGTTTGTTGTCGTTGTCCCACCCGCGACCAGGCCCGCGACCCGCCCGCGACCCACCCGCGACTCACCCGCGACCCGTCCGCGACCCACCCCGCGACCCACCCGCGACCCATCCGCGACCCACCCTGCAACCCGCCCGCGACCCACCCACAATGTTTAAACAAAAACATCGGCGCCTGAGGCGGGCTTGTTGTATAATTTGTAAGAATGTGGCCACCTCTTCACTCTTATCCGCACTTGCGGGGTGCTGCGTTTAATTTACATCAAATCGCCGCTGAGGTTCAGATTGGGGCTTCAACAATGTGGCATGCAACATGAGGCATGTAGACACTCCGTCTTCTATGGGAGTGGAGAAAACAAGACCTCGAACCTCTGGGAGGCACAGAGACCACAGGCACCGAGTTCCCATCGTGGGCGGGGCGGGGGGTGGACCCCTCGGCAGCCCGTGCCGCGCGACGCTCAGGCCGCACGACGCCCAGTGCCGCACGACCCCCTGTGCGATCGGGGGGGTCGCCCACCGCCAGACGACTCTCGGCGGCGGCGCCCCCGAGCCTCCCCCACGCTGGCCCTCGCCTGCCGCAGCGGTGGCGGAGCGCAAAGGCAGCCGCGCGCCGCGCGGGCGCTGAGCGCGAGCCCCAGGGGTGAGCGCCAGAGCGAGCGAGCCGGGGCGCGGCCGAGCGGCTTTCTCAGAGCGGCGGCGGTGCCAAGGGAGCCGCGGGTGGGTCCCGGGGGGAGGGAGGAGGGCGGCCCGGGCTGAGAAGCGGGCCCAGAGGCGGCGGGGCAGCTTGTCTGGTTGGCCGTTTTCAGAGGCACGGCCCTTGGAGCACGAGAAGGGTAACAAGAACGGCTCCCGGATTTGGGACGAGCTACTGCGCTCCGGGATTGGAGCTGGGATCCGGAAAACACAGCTTGCGACTGAACCCGGACAAAGGACGCCGGAACCAGCACACAGACGAAAATGCAACACAGAAGCGGGAACAACACGGCCCTGGCGTTTCCAGGGCCCACGACGGGGCCCAGGGCCGACCGAGCCGCGCCGCTCGAGGGGGCGGAGGAGACGGGGTGGAGGGGGGGGATGGGGCTCAGGTGGGGGGCGCATCGGCCCCCAATCGCCCATTGATCGCCGAGAGCCTCATGGCCCACTCCATCCGGGAGCGTTCGGATTCTTGCCGCCGACAGCCAATCGCCGATCTATCGTCGATGCATCGTCGATTTTGGATCGACGCTTCCCCCCTCGAGCCGATCCCATTTTCTGCTTGCCTCTCGGGTGGAGGGAGGGCGAGGGGGGAGGGAGGGGAGGCTCGAGCCCCCTCGGCGGGGCGGCGAGGCCGGGGGAGGGCGTTCGAGGCTGAACGCCCTTTGGGGTCACTATTTTTTCGTGCCCCGGCATGGGCCGCCAGGGGCCCACCAGGGGCCCAGGTCCGAGACTGTTCAATCCCAGCGGTTTGAGTCAATGTCGGCTCTTCAAGGGGCCCTTGACGTGCCCCAGCGGAGCTGGGACGAGCGGCTGCCCCTCGGGAAGGGGTCGGGAGGTCTGGGGGCGCGGATTGAAAACAGCAGATCGTCGAGTTCCTGGCGGGACATGCGGTCGACGGCCTCGGGGGACCTCCGAGGGCGCAGGTCACTCAAGGCTGAGCGGGTCGCGCGGTGCCAAGAGCCATGGCCCGCGTCGGTCGGGGCACGTATTCACGTGGCGGATTGTCTTGAGGAGCAGAGGATCCACGCCAGAAAGGCGGCCGCCACAGGTCGAGCCTCAACGGGGTGTTTCAGGCATGCCAGTGCGGCAGTGCTTTTCCGCATCGGACGGTACGTCGATCAGAGCGCATCCTCAAATCCGAGATGGAGTTGCCCTGCTTGTGTCTGCAGTTAGAGCTGCCCTGCACATATCATGGTCTGCTCGCATGAGAAGACATCGCAGAAGTCGATTCGGACTGTATGGGGCTGAGTGGAGCGCTTACCCCGCCAGCCAGGCTCCTGATATGGTACTGTCTCGTCACAGCGTTCTGGTACCCTCTAACATGGCCGTGACACCCACTGTACATATCATGTATACACACATATGATAGACCGCGCTCGTGGGGCCCGACAGACAAAAAGGGGGGCCCCAGCTTGAAGCTACCCCTCTCCCCCCTTCCTTGCTGAAGGGGGGGGGGGGCTTCGGAAGCCCCCCCCCCCTCCCCCCCTTTTCGTGGTCCGGAAAGGGGGGGGGGGCTTCCAAGCTACCCCCCCCCCTCCCTCCCTTTAATTGAGCCGGGGTGAGCCACCCCCCCCCTTTGAAAGGGGGGGGGGGGCTTCGGAAGCTACCCCCCCCCCCCCCTTTTCGTGGCCGGAAAGGGGGGGGGGGCTTCCAAGCTACCCCCCCCCCTCCCTGGGGTGAGCCTTTTAATGGAGCTGAAAAGGGGGGGGGGCTTTGGAAGCCCCCCCCCCTCCCTCCCTTGGTGCAAAAGGGGGGGGGCTTGAAGCCCCCCCCCTTCCCCCCTTTGGCCGCCCAGCTCCCGGAGCCATCGCCCTCCCTTTCGCCTCCATTTATTCCCGCCCCTCTCCCTCCTCCTCTTCTTCCTTTTGCCTCCTCCTCTTCCTCGTCCTCCTCATCCTCCTCATAGTCATCATCGTCATCATCATCATCATCATCATCATCATCATCATCATCATCATCATCATCATCATCATCATCATCATCATCATCATCATCATCATCATCATCATCATCATCATCATCATCATCATCATCGTACTCCCCCGCGGGTCCTTCCGTTCCGTTCCTCCTCCTCCTCCTCCTCGGTTTTCTCCTCCTCCTCCCTTTCTCCTCATCATCATCATCATCATCATCATCATCATCATCATCATCATCATCATCATCATCATCATCATCATCATCATCATCATCATCATCATCATCATCATCATCATCCTCGTTATCCTCCGCCCGCACAGTGACGCCACGCTCGGACCCAAATTAGACCTCGCCATCCCTGGGGGGCTGCGATCTGCGAAACCGTCGCCACTTTCGAGGCTTGCTGGGGGGCCCAGCACAGTGACGCCACGGGCGGACCCAAATTAGACCTCGCCATCCCTGGGGGGCTGCGATCTGTGAAACTGTCGCCACTTTCGAGGCCTGCTGGGGGGCCCAGCACAGTGACGCCACGCGCGGACCCAAATTAGACCTCGCCATCCCTGGGGGGCTGCGATCTGTGAAACTGTCGCCACTTTCGAGGCCTGCTGGGGGGCCCAGCACAGTGACGCCACGGGCGGACCCAAATTAGACCTCGCCATCCCTGGGGGGCTGCGATCTGTGAAACTGTCGCCACTTTCGAGGCCTGCTGGGGGGCCCAGCACAGTGACGCCACGCGCGGACCCAAATTAGACCTCGCCATCCCTGGGGGGCTGCGATCTGAGATCCCCGCTTTCGAAGTGGCTAGGGTTGCTCAGGGATTGCAACTAATCAGCTTTATCTAGTCCTTGTCCTGAAGCCAGTGTCCTGCGAGTCTCCCGAATTCCGTCTGCAGACATATGTAACCCTCGCTCCGTCATCGCCCCCCTTATAAAGTGTCCTAAACTATTTGCGCCCCGCGTTTGCGCAGGGGTTGGGTACGTCGCCAGGGTAATTTTTCGTTCCCGGGCGTTGGCACGGGACGAGTTGAATGATACACTTGCGTTGCAATCGATTGCAATCCATTGGATTGCAAGCGATTCGATTGCAATCCATTGGATTGCAATCGATTGGATTGCAATCGGTTGAATTGCAATCGATTCAATCGATTGGATTGCAGGGGAGGGACAGGACGGAAGGGAGGGAGGGGAGGAGAGGGAGGGGAGGGAGGAGATGGAACGAAGGGTGGGGAGGGAGGGGAGGGAGCGGAGGGAGGTGGGGAGGGGGATTGCAGTGGAATGGAGTGCAATCGATTGCAAGCGATTCGATTGGGATTTTCGATCGTCGATCGTTGATCGTCGATCGTCCATCCTCGATCGTGGATTGTTCATTTTGGATCGTCGGCGAAAGGGAGGGCGGAGGCTCCGGGGGCTGGGCGGCCAAAGGGGGGTTCCAAGCCCCCCCCCCTTTGGCACAAAGGGGGGGAGGGGGGGGGAGCTTCCAGCAGGGCGGCTCCAAGGGAGGGGGGGGTAGCTGGGTAGGGGGGGGGGTAGCTTCCGGGGCGGCCAAAGAGGGTGGGGTAGCTTCCAAGCACCCCCTCCCTTTGCACGAAAGGGGGGGAGGGGGGGGTAGCTTCCAGCAGGGCAGCGCCAAGGGGGGGGGGGTAGCTTAAGCACCCCCCCCCTTGGAAAGGGGGGGAGGGGGGGGTAGCTTCCGGGGAGGGCCCAAGGGGAGGGGGGTAGCTGCAAGCCCCCCCCCCCTGCAAAAAAAGGGGGGGAGGGGAGGGGGTGCTTCCAACAAGGGCGGCTCAAGGCAGGGGGGGGGTAGCTTAAGCCTGGCCCCCCCTCCCCTTTGCTCGGGCCCTGTGGGCGCGCTCTCTCACACATATGCAGACACACTGTGTATATATAGGGGTGTGTATATATATATATATATATAGATGTACACATGTATGCACTTGTCTATATGTGTGTGTATGTACATGCATAGATATGCATGTACCGATCTGCTGTTTCGGATCCGCCCTAGTCTCACCCCGCCAGTCCTCGGCCAGACGTCCTCTCCCAGGCCCCTGTACGTGGGCGCTTCAGCTCACAATGGGTTTATTCATACCGCCTGAGCTCTCTGGTCGGCGTTCTCGGGCTATCGTGGTGACGACGCAGACGGTGGCTGTGGTTGCCAGAGGGGTGATGACGGTAATTACTTGTTGCTACGCGTCTGCCGATGGACAGAGGTCGTCAAGCCGGAAGCCTGCAGAGAGCCGCCGACTGGGGAGTGTGCCTCAAGGGTCCAGCGGTGACCCGGGTTGTCTGGTTATCATTCACCTGCGTTTGCGCAGGTCTGGGCGGCGCGTGGCGTGGGTTGTTGGGCAGGCCGTGCATGCTTGCGTCCTTCAAAGCAGTGACATCGCAGGCGCGGTGGTGTTCATTGGCGCTGTGGCGTTCATGCGGGGCTCTGTGGCCACGGGCGCTGCTGTGCGCGCAGGCCTTGTGGGGGTGCTCGCACTTCTTGCGGTGGTGTTCACGCGAAGTGTATTCTCGGACGCGGCGGTGCTCGCAGGAATTGCGGTGCCCACGCCCTTGAGGTGCGCACGGACGAGGAACGCAGCGGTGCTTCCCGCCCGACTATGTGTGCCATTCTTTTCGTGTCAGTGTGCGGGCTCAAGGTAGCGCGGATGGCGCAGGGGGGGGGGCATCGCCATTTTCGGAGTCGGCATGTGGCAGACTCCCCCAAGGGTGGGGAAACGGCACGGGATGTATGGGGGACCATACGTTGTCATGTTCCAGAGGGGATAACGCTCAGTTAACATCATCTTTGACTTTCTTATCCGTTATACCCACGGCGGGCCAGCGATGTTGCTTCATATTCTACGGCTATTTCAATCGCCCAGCAGTTTCACACGGTATCCCGGGGCCGCAGTGGCCAATTTTGCTTACTCTATTCCTCCGCCGCGTACTGTTTTCCTTCGTGTTTCTGCTCTTGCTCCTGATCTGCAGTGCCTGGTTGAAAAAGATGTACGGCAGGTTCGTGTCGCGTCGGCGCGGCGGCGAGCGACCCCAGCGCGGGAGTTCAATGTTGAACATTTGCAGTGGCCAGGAAGATATCGAACGGCCTGCGCTGTCGGAAATCCGTGACCGGTCAAGGTTGAACGGTCCACGCTGTGTTAGATTGAAGCGCCCAAGTCGTCACGACACGAACTTGCCGTAATGATCGATAACGCCAGGTGGAGGAGGAGTTGCACATAAAGGTCGGCCAGCACTGGACCAGTGCGCACACCGTCCCTTTCGCCTTGGTGGAGGCATCCCTGGGAGATCGCAAAGCGCAATAGAGCGCAGAATAAGAGGAAGGGACAGGGCATACATACTAAGGTTTTGGGCCACATTTCGGGTTTGAACGTTTGGGGAAGTTTGCTCGACTCTTCCTCCTCCCACCTACCACCTTCTTCTCATCCGCCTCATTCTCAGCGTCCATACTTCCCCTTGCCTCCCTCCCTTTTCCTCCCAGGCTCCTGTGCTGGTTTCCATTTTGGCTTGAAGGTTATCTTTGGGGGTTTCCAACCCCACGTCGCGTTGGGCAAGAAGCATGAGGAGAATGTCAGGTGTGCCTGGGCAACGAGTATCCCATCAACCTGAAGAACGGGGGCAAAGCGACTCTCGGGAATCAGCTGCGCATACGTTGTCATCCTCGAGACCGATTGTTGTGCAGGGCCAGAAGCCAGAGCCTCCAGCGTTCGTGATGGCTCTTGGGTTGGTTGGGCAACCGCCCCCGCCGTTCACACATCACGCGCCGCTCCTGGAGACGTGGCAGGCGGCCCGACCGCCTTGGGATCATCTCGCAGACTCCGACCTTTGGCGCAGGAGCTAGATCCACGTCGGCCTCGGGCCCGGAAGCCCCAGATCCTCGCCTTCTCGAGGGCCGTCACACGGAGAGCCGGCGCTCCCGCCCACGAGGCCGAACGAGCTGGGAGAGGCTTCTGCTGGGCCTGCCACACTCAGGAGGGGAAGGATTAAGGAGGAGGAGGATTAAGGAGGAGGGAGGATTCCTCCTCTTTAATCTTTCTCCCCCTTTTTTCCCCTTTTTCCTCCTCCTCCTTCCTCCTCCCCCTCCTCCTTAATCCCCCTCCTCCGTAATCCTACCCCTCCTTACACACAGGCCTCCAAGAAAGGCCGCAGGCGGGCCCGGTGCTCCCAGGGGCGTGGATATGGGGAACGAACAATGGCCCAAACAGAAAGACTCGGAGATCCGGGCGGATTTCTCGGATCGGCGCTGGAGCCCCCTGGCGGCGCCTCTGGCGCCGCCCCTGGCGCGTTCCGCGCGCCGGGGAGGGGGGTGCAGCGCCGATCCGAGAAACCCGCACGGACGTCCGAATCTTTACGTTTATGTCGTTGTTGGTTCCCCTATCTAGGGGCGTGGAGGAGAGCCGAAGGCCCCCCTGCACGTCCTCATAGAGCAGCGGGGCCTCGAGCAAGCGGCACCCTCTTCTGGCGGAGCCGGGAGGGGGGGGGAGAGCGAATCCCGGTGTGCGACAATGCCCGCACGCCCGCCTCACGGCCCCAGCCAGGCACTGCGGTGCGGGCGTGGGCTGCGCCGCCCTTTCCCTCCCCACACCTCCGCCCTATCCGCCTCCCCTTCCTCTTCTTGTGACGCAGACCTGGTGGGTCAACTGCCTCCTCCCTCCCTGTTCCCTCCACTCTCCCTATCCTCACTTTTTGCTCCATTCTTCGCTCTTCCCGCTCCTCCCCTCTCCCCGCCTACCTTGTCCCACCTTTTCAGCGTGGCAGCGCCAAATCACCCGCCAAGCGGTCTTCAAGAAACGATCAGGACCACAAAGGCCCGGGGCCTCGCGGGATCCACTTCTCGCCTGGATCAAATTGATACAGGCTCGTCGTCGATCTACCGCCACGCTCACACTTCTTGCCGCATGCACCGCCCTTCGCGTGAGAAGGATGTTGTGAGGGGATTCGTATAATTTTGGACTCGGCAGTGGACGCACAAACGAACTCACGATTTGATACACATCAGGGTGTTAAACATGGAAGTGTGCAATCCACATATATACACATATCTCTACATCTATAACTACACAGCCATCTATATTCCTACATATATATACACGTGCAAGGCTGCACTGGAGCTTCGCGCCATGCACCTTGGTCCTTGAAGTTTGGAATCCAGGCGGAAAGACAGGAAGGTAAACCAGACACTTCAGCGATAATTCATTGTTGCCTTTTCCGACATCGCAGTTCTGGTAAAGATATAATGTTTCCTTCCTTCAGTTTCCCTTTCCCCATTCTCAGCCTACCCTGCGAATTCTTCCCTGTCCTCCTCGGCTCTTTTTCCAGAGGCTCCTCCTTGAAGAGCCTCTTGGGGCCTGACGAAAGTTTTCAATAGCTTCTTGGGACCACCTGGAGGCCTCCTGGGCACCTTCTGAGGGACTCTGGGGGCCTCCTCGGGCCACCCTGCTTCCGATCGCGGTCTCCCTGAACGACCGGGTCACGATTTGGAATGCGTCGGGGGGCGTCTTGGGGCCATTTTGGGCTGTCATAGGCTCTGTTCGCGCCATTTTAGAACCTTGTTGTGCCGTCTTGGGGCTTTCTTGGACTGCCTGGAAGCTCTTTCGGATAGTGTTGGTCAGATTTTCGGGCCTCATGGGCGATCTCGGACGCCCAAAAAATTGAAGAGCATGGCCGTCCCACATCATGCAAAAACCTTGCAAATCAGTGTATTTCTTCGTTTTGGAAGCCTCTTGGAGGTCTTCTTTGCGTTCCGCAGCGTCCGGATTCATAAACATATCTGAAAGGGAATGTATACATATGTATGTATGTGTGTGTCTGCTTGTCAATTTATATGTGCAGATGTACATGTATACACAGCCCCCTCCGTGTATATATCTCATTGTGCCTCCCCATATTCCTCTTCATATTTTTTATAAGCGGAGGGGGGCGGGAAAACCTTCCCCCCCCCAAAAAAACCGGACCCCCAGGACCCGGTGCTTTGAGGCTTCTTGGACGCTCTTCGAAGAGGTCCCCCAGCCCTGCCGCGCCTCCCAGGGCGCTTTGCCGGGCCTCGCCCAGCAGACCCAGAGCGATCAGAGAAGTAGTTGAAGAGGCGCAGGAGACCCCCAAGACGGCGCAAGACGGCCTCAAGACGGCCCAGGAAGCCCACAAGACGGCCCAAGAGGCCCCTAAAACACCTCAAGAGCAGGAGGGCCCCCAACAGGCGAACATCTTCCCATTCCCTCGTGGAAACGTACATTTTCAGAATATTCGCTCCTGGTGTCGTCGCAGCGGTCACGACGGTCCAAGAGGCCTCCGAGATCGCCCCAAGACGGCCCAAGAGGCTCCCAAGCGGGCTTCAAGACAGCCCAAGACTGCCCCAAGACGGCTCCAAAGAAGCTCACGAGGCCCCTCAAAGGCTCCCAAGAGAGACCCACAGGAGCCATGGGAGGTCCCCAAGAGGGCCCAAGATGGTCCGAAGAAGGCTTGTAGAGGGCTCAACTTCCTCAAGAAGACCCCAGCGCGGCCCAAGAGGGACCCAAGACAGGCCAAACGAGCTTCAAAAGGATCCCCAAGACGGCCCAGAGAGGCTCCCAGGAGGCCTCCAGAGGTTCCAAAGGCCCTTGAGAGGCATTCGTGAGGCCCCCAACTTGTTCTCCAGCCAGGAGCCTCCGCAAAAAAATCTGTGGCAGACGGGGAATGGTTCGCAACGCCAGGCGAGAGCGAGGACGCATGAGAGGAATGATGTGGAACGATAATGCGTTGCGTTCCATTGCCTTGCATTGCGCGACCGAGTAACTTGGACCACGAGCGAGCCCGTGTAGTGGCCACGCGAAGGACCCCGAACGTCATCCCTTTGCATGGTCGTGCGTCTGCCAGAAGGCGTCTTCGTACGAAATACACCAAACTCACGCGAACCCCGGGTTTGCAACAAATTCCCCAGAAGTCCGTGGCAAACCCGGGTTTCGATGTATTTCTTGATATGCGGCGCTATTGCATGGTCGCATGGCTTACCATTGCTTTGCGTTGCGCACCTGGACAGCTTGGGCCACGTGGGCCACGCGACGGCTGAACGATCCAAGCGGTGTCAGACATCGATGCGCAGACCGTTACCACACCTGCCGGCACAGGATCCAACGAAGAAGGCACGCGATGTTTGTTCAACATGTTTCGGAGCTTCCATGTGGTGTTCTCGTCGCCACGTCATCGGGCGCGCCTCGAAATTCGAATCAAAACGTACCCCAAGAACAAACTTGGTGGCGCACGACCATGTGAATTTAGGGCGAGAGCAAGCATGGCACGTGTAAGGTGACTTTAAAGAAAACGGACAACTTCCAAAGGTCAAACAGGATGACGCCAAGTGCAAACATATGAGAAGCTTGAAGGGCCAATGTTAACGGCGCGAAGCGCCAACGCATCTTGTATACATCTGAATTCCTATTCATATACTTTTGTTACTCGCCCCCCCGCCCCAAACTGGACCCCCCCCCATGGATGCCCCAAACGCCCTTTCGGACGTCGCGACGCCCCCTGGACTTCCTTGGAAAAGGTCCGCTGGCCCTTCCGGGCCTCCCAGGGCGCATTGCCAGGCCTTGCGAGCAGACTCAAGGCGATCAGAAGGGTCATCGGAAAGTCGCACGAGAGACCCAAGACAGCACAAGAGCGCTCCAAGAGGAACCTCGATGGTCTGAAGACGGCCGAAGAGGCCCCCAATAGGCCCCAAGAGGGCGTTTAGAAATATTTGTTCTTGCATATCCGCTCCTGGGGTCTTCGTAGCATCTAAGACGGCCCGATGGGCCCCCGATATCGCCCCAGGACGGCCCAAGAGGTCCCCCCGAGGGCTTGAAGACGGCCCAAGAGGGCCCCAAGACTGCCCCAGAGAGCCCCGAGACTGGCCACAAGAAACCCAAGATGCCCCCAGAAGGCTCCCAAGAGAGACCCGCGAAAACTATGGGAGACCCCCAAGAAGGCCACTGGAGGCCCGCAAGAGAGCCAGCTTTAGATGGCTTCAGAAGACCTCTGGAGGGTCCCAGCTCCCCAAGACGGCCCAAGAAGGCCCCTGGACGGCCCAAAAGAGCTTCAAAAACGCCCAGACGGCATTTTCCTACGAAGTACATCGGGCTGACCCGAAAATCCTGGTTCCACGCTTGAGGCTCGAGGTTAAATTCCTCGATCGAGTGATACAGGTCTCCCCCCCTCCTCCCCCCTTCCGCCTCCTCAGCCCCCCTTCATCCCTGCTCCAATCCCGTTCCCCGTTCATGGACAAGCGCCATCGCAACAATTTGATGCTTCGTCGTGTGCCAGCACCTTCGCGCGTGAAAAAATCATCATTCCTTCCCCACTCCTGCTCCTGCGCACAAGCGTGCAAACGCATCGGGCGAACGCGGTGTCACCAGCAGACGCCAGGGGCATCAGAAAAATGAGCCGGTCGCCCGTCCAGGCCTCGAGGTCCCCCTGCTGAAGCAAGCGATGATTTCTTGCTTTGCTGGGGAAGCGTCCGGGACAATGCGCATGGCGCGAAGCGCCTATGCACTCTTGTATGTTAATATATATACACACATAGATACATATATATATAGGTATGTATATATACATATATATATATCGATTCCTACTCTTTTATTTTTATTACCTGACCCCCCCCACCCCCCACCCCGGACCCCCCCCCTAAACCGGATCCTCCTCCAAGGGACGCTCCGGACGCCCTTTCGGACGGTTCGGGGGCCCCCTGGACGCCCTTGGAAATGGTTCGGTGGTCCTTCCGGGCCTCCCAGGGCGCCTCGCTGGGCCTTGCGAGCCGACTGAAGGCGATCAGAGGGGTCGTCGGAGAGGCGCAAGAGAAACCCAAGACAGCACAAGAGCGCTACAAGAGGAACCCCGATGGTCTGAAGACGGCCCAATAGGCCCCCAAGACACCCCAAGAGGCCGTTAAGAGAGCCCCGAAGAAACCAAAATCGTCACATTCCCTAAGGAAATACATTTGTTGTGCATATCCGCTTTTTGGGTCTTCGCAGCGTCCAAGACGGCCCAATGGGCCCCCAATCTCGCCCCAAGGCCCGGGAGGCCCCCTAGAGGGGTTGAAGGCGGCCCAATGGGGCCCCAAGACTGCCCCAGAGAGCCCCGAGATTGCCCACAAGAAGCCCAAGATGTCCCCAGAAGGCTCCCAAGAGAGACCCACGAAAGCCATGGGATACCTCCAAGAAAGCCACTGGAGGCCCGCAAGACGGCCCTAGATGGCTTCAGAAGACCTCTGGAGGGCCCAAGCTCCCCAAGGCGGCCCAAGAAGCCCCCAGGACGGCCCAAGAGTGCCCCCAGGACAGCACAAAAGAGCACCATAAACGACCAGACGGCGTTCTCCCACGAAATGCATCTAGCTGACCCGACGATCTTGGTTCCACGCTTGAGGCTCGAGGTTTCAGTAGCTCCCCGATGGAGAGAGACAGGCGATGGATCCAGATTCGAAATTCGACGATCGAAAAATTCCTGAGTGCCTGGAGCCCTCCAGGCATTCGGGAAGCGATCAAACATCGATGTGTTCGGAGCTACTGTGACTCCCTCGGCGTGTCATGGGAACGCTCCATACTTCCTCAAAGGACCTTCGCGCGCGAAAAAATCAGCATGATTTCCCCACTCCTGCGCACAAGCGTGCCAGCGCATCGTCCGAAAGCGGTGTCAGCAGGCACCCGGGATATCGGAAAAATGGGCGGGTCGCCTGTCCAGGCCTCGAGGTCCTCCCTGCTGAAGAAAGCGATGGTTTATTGTTTTGCCAGGGAAGCGTCCGGAACAAGGCGCATGGCGCGAAGCGCCAATGCAGTCTTGTATATATATATAGGTATGTATATATATATATATATGTAGGTAGGTGCGCAGCCCCCCCAAACCAGTCCACGCCTTCTTTCTTTCCAAGAGGCTGGGGTCGTGCCGCTCCCCTCCTGTACCCCTTCCCTCTCCGCGCCTCTTCTTCTTCTTCTTCTTCTTCTTCGTCTTCGTCTTCTTCGTCTTCTTCTTCTTCGCTGAGGCCTTCCCCCGCATCCGCTTCCAACGTCGGCGCCAACGCGACAGATGTAAGCGTTTGCTTCCTCTACGTAGAGGGGGAACCAGCGCGTGAGCCATCCTGTAGACGAGAAGTCAGCATACCCTGCGATTTCACGGGGATTCTTGGGGTTCCTGGGATGCATATCAACGACGCCGTGTGATGTCAGCGGGATTCTTGGGATTCCTAGGATTCCACACCCTAGAGCAAAGCCAACCCTGGGATTCCCAGTAGGTCCAAGGCTCAGAACCCCAAGAATCCAAATGAACGCGAAGGGTTCGCGACGTCGGCGATGCGCAAACCGTGTGATGTCATTGGGATTCCTTGGATTTCTGGGGTGCAAATCAACAAAACGGTGTGATTTCATTGGGTTTCCTAGGGCTCCTGGGATTCCATACCCTGGACCAAGAACCAACCCTGGGACCCCCAGGGGGTCCAGGGTTCGGAATCCAAGGGGCCCACATGAAATCGCAAGGTTCGAGACGTCGGCGATGCTCAAACCTTGCGATTTCATTGGGATTTCTCGGGTTTCAGGGGTATCCACGAAGACGCGTGCTTTCAGTGGGTTCCCTGGCGTGCCTGGGACTGCAAACCATGGACCAAAACCAACCATGGGACCGCCCCGAAGTCCAGAGCCCAAAATCCAAGGAATCCGCTTGAAATCGCAAGGTTCGAGACGTCGGCGATGCGCAAAGCCTATGCTTTCACTGATACCTGGGATTTCCGGAATGCAAATCAACAAGACTTTCCGATGTCCTTTGGGTTCCTGGGGTTCATGGGATATCATGCCCTGGAGCAAAACCAAGCTTGGAATCCCCAGGAGGTCCAGGGCCCAGAATCCCAGGAATCCCAATGCAATCAAAGGGTTCGCGACGTCGGCGATGCGCAAACCCTGTGATGGGCGATTCCTCTGATTTCTCGGATGCAAATCAACGAAACCGTGTGATGTAATTGGGATTCCTGTGATTCCTGGGTTTCACATCCTGGAGCGAAAACAAAACACGAGCCCTGGGGCCACAGAGGGTCAGGGTTGGAAATCTCAGGAATCCCAGGAACCCGATTGAAGTCACAGGGTGTTCGTTGATTTGCATTACAGAAATCAAAGGAATCCCAATCCAATCGAATGGTTTGCGCATCGCCGACTTCGCGAAACCTTTGATTGCATTGGGATTCCTGGGGTTCTGGGCCCTGGACCTTGCGGGGATCCCAAGGTTGGTTTTGCCCCAGAGTATGACATCCCAGGAGTCCCTGTGAAATCAGAGGGTTTCGTTGATTAGCATCCCAGGAATCCCAGGAACCCCGATGAAATCATAGGGTTTGCGCACCGCCGATGTCTCGAACCTTTCGATTCCATTTGGATTCCTCGGATTCTGAGCCTTGGACTTCCTGGTGATCCCAATCTTGGTTTTGCCTCCGGGCATGGAATCCCAGGAATCCAGGAATCCCAGTGAAATCGCATGGTTTCGTTGATGTGCGTCGCAGAACCCCCAGGAATCCAAATGAAGTCATAGGCTTCGCGCATCGCCGACGTCTTGAACCTTGTGCTTTCATGTGGATCCCTTGGCTTCTGAGCCCTGGACCTCCTGAGGATCCCAGGGTTGGTTTTGGTCCAGGATAGGGAGTCCCAAGAATGTTAGGAAACCGGTTGAAACCATATGGTTTCGTTTACTTACATCCCAGAAGCCCGAGAAATCCCAATGACATCGCAGGGTTTGCGCATCGCCGACGTCGCGAACCCTTTGGGTTCATTGGGATTCCTGGGGTTCTGAGCCTTGACCCTCATGGGTATCCCAAGGTAGGTTTTGTTCCAGGGTGTGAAATCTCAGGAATCCCAGGGACATCACAGGGCTTTTTTTTGATTTGCGTCCCAGAAACCCCAGGAATTCCAATGACATCGCAGGGTGTGCGAATTTCTCGTCTACAGGATGGCTCACGCCCTTGTTCCCCCTCTACGTGGGGGAAGCAGACGTTTGCATTTGTCACGTTGGCGCTTGTGGAACGTGCGCCGCTAGCGGATGCGGGGGAAGGCTTCAGCGAAGATGAAAAAGAGGCGCGGATATGGAAAGGATGCAGGAGGGGGCCGGCACGACTCCAGCCTCGCGGAGAGAAAGAGGGCGTAGAATGGGTGTTGGCGAGGGGGGTTGTCCATGTATATATATATATATATATATACACACACTTATATATATATATATATATATATATATATATATATATATATACAAGACTGCATCGGCGCTTCCCGCCATGCGCCTTGTTCCAGACGCTTCCCTGGCAAAACAATAAATCATCGCTTTCTTCAGCAGGGAGGACCTCGAGGCCTGGACGGGCGACCCGCCCAATTTTCCGATATCCCGGGTGCCTGCTGACACCGCTTTCGGACGATACGTTGGCACGCTTGTGCGCAGGAGTGGGGAAATCATGC
>CAUYUJ010014727.1:741576-769076 GCA_963575745.1 Prorocentrum cordatum | reverse complement strand
TGATGTAGATCGAGTGGCCGATAGTAAAGTCGGCCGTGAAATCGGTTGATGGTAAAGCCGATTGTTAGTGAGGCCGGTAGATGTGCAGTGAGATTGGTAGATAGTTCGCAAAGCAAATTGACGGATCGACCGTGAGATTTGCAGTGAACTCGATAGTCCGTGATATGTATGTATACATAGTTGGGTCGGTAGAGTGTGGAATCCGCAAGGAGGTCGTGGCATCGACACATAGCAGTATCAATCGGAGGTCGGTACTCATCTCGATATATGTACAGCTCGGTCGATAAACGCGTGCTGTGATCGTGAGGTTGGTTAATAGATCGTGAAGCCGATTGAAGATGATACTGGCATAGGTTGTTCGGTGGATGAGGATGGTTGTCCCGATGGTCGCCTCGTCGTTTGTTTGCCACTCAGCCCACCCCCTTAGCGGCCTGCGGCGGGCCTTATAATCATGTGCTTATAAGCATGCGTGCACGTATACATATATGTACACATATGTATATATGTACATGTGTATATATGTATGTGCACCCATCGGTTCATAGGGCCTTCGATCTGAAAATATGTCGGCTTATTTCCGTACAAACGAATGAATCTGTCTATATGTCCGCCAGTTTTCATACCCTTGCAGAGCTCTACCAATCATCAAGACAACCATCGGGACAACCATCGGGACAACTGTGTCCATCGAACAACCATCGGGACAGCCATCGGGAGAACCATCGGGAAAGCCATCGGGACAACCATCGGGACAACCATCGGAAGAACCTTCTGGGAACGCATCGGGACCATCAGTCGATCGGTCTGACCATCAATCGGTCGGACCTTCGGTTTCGTTCTCTTCATCAGTCTATCTGTCGATCACGCTGGCTGTCTGTTGGAACAATCATCGGGACAACTATCTAGACAACATTTTTTTATATCTTCACCCTGAACATGTGTGTCAATCTCACTATCTGTTTGTCGGGACAAGCACTGCAATCGTGACAATAATCGGGACAACCAACAGACAACCATTGGCACAACTGTCGGGACAACCATTCGGACAATCATCGAGACAACCATCGTGACAATTATCGGGACCACCAGGGGACCATGGGCCACTGCCATCGGGATAACCGTTTCTAAAGATACATGTCGGTCTATCGGGACAACCTGGTGGCCATTGTGGGCACGAAACCAGACATGTGGCGCAACAAATTGATCTGACTTTGTTTTCTCATAGGGCAGGATTTCGTGCAGTTTTGCTTTGCCCGCACGCACGTCACGAACGAAACGAAACGATTTCTTGGTAGAGCACCTCACGTTTCATTTCGGTCTTACCCCTCCTACCTTCGATCCTCACGCGTTGCCTCGCGAGCTGGTTTGCCGGATTGGGCGTTGCTTCCTGGCTCCTCCGTGGCCAATTCAACCGATCCGCGCCCAAGTGGCAAGTCCGTCGGCTCGTCTGGCGGACAGCCGGCGTCAAGCTGATGGGCTGCTTGGCGGCTTACAATCGGTCTTGTTCCTCTTCCGATTGAGTTCTTGCTCTGCATCCCAAAACCTGGCAGTCATTCTGGGTCGCCTCGAGGGGCATGAGGATAATCCAGCTTCGCCCGTCGCGGCCTGGGCCACAAGCGGCAACGACCCCCTTCTCCATGGCGCGAAGGTAGCCGCGCGTCGCGCATCGCACGGGACGATGCGCGAAGTTAGGCTACGGCGCGTATCGGTTCTCGCCTGCTACCCGGCCCACACCACAGAACCTTCATTGGGCGGCCCCGAAGAAGGCCCCCCTTTTTTTTCCTCGGCCGCGCGCAGGTCTTCCCCGCAGAGGAGCGCATCGGCATCGGCGGCGCCGAGCCTCCTCGCGGAGTGGGCTCTGGGATACTGAACTTGCCCCTCAGCGAGGGGAGGAGCGAGGACCCCAGCGTCGTCCTCTGCCCGATCACCGGCCCTCAGGGGGACGCCCAAAGCGCACTGGGAGCGGCGCAGTGAGAGGGTGATGAGCAGGGGGGGGCCAATTTTACTTTCCTGGATTTAGTTGCCCCCTCTTCTTCTTCTCCTTCTTCAGCTTCTTATTTTTATTATTCCCTACCTAGGCTCTGCCTAGAAGGGTTCTTACCCTCTGGGCTTAAAGGGGTCGGGCAGTGTAAAACGCCCCGGGCGGTTCCCCCGGCATCCGCCCCGCGGTTCCCCCAGTTGCGCCCCTTGGGTTCACCCAGCTTAGCTTAGCTCAGCTTAGCTTACCCTAGCTTAGCTTATCTCATCTGTGCTTAGCTTAGCTTAGCTTAGCCTAGCCTAGCCTAGCCTAGCTTAGCTTAGCTTAGCTTAGCTTATCTCATATTAGCTTAGCTAAGCTTAGCTTAGCTTGACTTGGCTTAGCTTAGCTTAGCTTAGCCTAGCTTCGCTTAGCTTTGCTTCGCTTAGCTTAGCATAGCTTAACTTACCTTAACTTAGTTTAGCTTAGCGCAGCGCAGCACAGCGCAGCGCAGCATTAGCACAGCATAGCATAGCATAGCATAGCATAGCCAAGCACAGCATAGCATAGCATAGCATAGCATAGGTGTAGATGTAGGTGTAGCTGTAGATGTAGATGTGAATATCGCTGTTGATGTTGATGTAGATGTAGAGGCAGGTGTAGATGTAACTGTAGCTGTCGGTGTAGATGTAGATGTTGCTCTCCTAAATGCTCAAACTCCTAGGTAGGGTCACACTGGGATAATTCGTTTTCTTCTAATTTCGTCCCTCGGCCTTCCCTAGGCTGCGCAATTGTTTCTGGCCATGATCCGGTCACCCCTCTCTTGGACGCCCCCTGCGTGCGCCAGCACACACCGATCCTGTCCCAGCTGGGCGGCCAGTCCAAGACCCCAGCGGCGGTGTGCACACGCATCCCTGGCCAGGCCAGGGGGGGCCTCATGCGCTGCTCCCGAGTGCAGGATTGGCATGGCCAGAACCGGCGTTGGACCAAAGAAGGAACAAATACCGACGCCGCTACCTTTTTCCCCGCTTTTCCCACTCTGGGCTTTCTGCTGGGACCCTGGTCGCCGTGGCTGGATTCGTCTCGAAATTCTTGCCAGGACGAACCCCAGAACAGGTCCGTGGAGCAACTGCATCGGTACCCTCGTGTCCCTCTGGTTGGCTGAAGAGAGATCCGACGCGTGCCAAGAGCACCGCGTTTTGAAACATGATGAAAAGGCCATCCACCATATCTCTCTGAGACATATCTCGAGCTGGACCGACCCGTGAGGGTTCCGGGGCCCGAGACGCGACGAGAACGGTTGACGTGGTCTTTTTTCGACGCCTGTACCTTTTCCAACAAGAAACACGACATGGCATGAAGACAGCTCGCATCCCCCCAGGCCTGCAAGCGTGCGGTGTGATCCCAGACCCCGATGCGTTCCCGTCCATCTTCTTCGAGGTCATGTGGGCCAGCGAACAGGACGCCCCCCTTCCCCCCACGAGCGACGACTTGGGGTTTCGCCTGCAGCCGTCGGTACCCATCGCGCACATTTGTTCTTACGTCGTGACTTATCGTCCGCCTCCTCCTCCTCCTCCTCGTCCTCCTCCTCCTCGCGTTCCTCCAGGCGGAGCAGAATAATCAATGCGGAGGAGGAGGAGGGTGGGCAAAAGCAGGGTATCAGAGAGTAGGAGGTGGAGGAGGAGCAATGATGGGAATACCAAGGACATGTATTAACGTGTAAAACAGTACGAAGAAGAAGAGGTCGTGTGGGCGAGCGTCGAGGTCAGACCCACCTTTGATTTCCATCGAGGCCAATTCCGTCGTGATGGTTCTCGTTCTTCGCGGATGAGGACAGGGAGGCGCTTGGGGTCGAGGAAGAGGGGTAGGGATGGAGGAGGAGGGGGAGGGGAAGGGGTAGGAAGGAGGAGGAGGAGGACGACTTCGGAGGAGGAGGAGGAGGAGGATAAACAGGAGGAGCAGGCGGGGATGGGATGATGAGAGAGGAGGGGGAGGAGGACGAGGAGGAGGAGGAGGAGGAGGAGGAGGAGGGGTAAGCAGACAAAAACAGCTGGAGGAGGAGGATGGAGGATGTGGGAGGGGGAGGGAGGAGGGAGGATGTGGAGGAGAAGAAAGGGCGCATCGGCGGGGAGCATGATGCAGGCTTGGGCCATCGGCCTCTCTGAGAGTGAGCGACCTTCGGCCATCGACGGCACTGGCACCTGGCAGCGACGTCTGAGCATGGCCACGTGGCCGTCTCCGTCCCTCACCCCCAGCACCCTCTCCTGTTTGCCCCCTCCGTCCCCATCCTTCCCTGCCTCTTGCCTCCGACAGGCGCGTGCGCGCACAACGGTGGGGTCGAGTGGCTCGCACTCCACGTGTCTCCTCCGCCTTCCGGCTTCTTCCTCCTCCCTCCCCCACCTTGTCGCGGGCACCCAGGTGGTCGTCGGCCCTCCACCAGGGCAGGAGGGAAAGGAGAAGGAGGAAGGGGATGAGAGTTGGGGTGGAGGAGGGCGAGGAGGACCAGGAGTGATAATGACGCTAATCATGAGAATGGTGATGCTGATGATGAAGTTGCTGCTGCTGATGATGATAATGATGGTTATGACGATGGTGTGATGGTGATGATGATGCTGATGCTGATGATGATGATTAGGATGATGATGGTGATGATGATGCTGATGATGATGATGATGATGATGATGGTGACGATGCTGATGATGGCACTGAGAAAGATGAGGATGATGATGATGATGATGATGATGATGGTTGAAATGCCGGTGATGATGCTGGTGATGATGCTGTTGATGCAGATGCCGATGCTGATGATGATGATGAGGTTGATGATGCTGATCATGATAATGTTGGTGCTGATGATGTTCATGATGTTGATGCTGACGATGATGATGATGATGATGATGATGATGATGGTGATGCTGATGATGATGATGATTATGCTGCTGATGAAGGTGTCGATTATATGGATGGTCATGATAATAACGATAATGATGACGATGCTGCTGAAGATGATGCTGATGTTGATGCTGATGATGCTGATGCCAATGACGATGACGTTGACGATGGCGATGGCGATGCTGATGTTCATCATAACGATGGTGATGATGATGAGAATGATGATGATGATGATGATGATGATGATGATGATGATGATGATGATGAATATGATGCTCTCGCTGGTGCTGATCATGACGATGATGATGATGCTGATCCTGATGCTGATCGTGATGATGATCATCATCATCGTGCTCATGATGACGTTTATGATGTTGATGATGATGATGATGTTGATGATGATGATGATGATGCTGATGATGGTGATGATGGTGATGATTATCCGTAAGGGCTTCGCCCCCTGCCGCCGGCCCCCTCTCTCGGAGAATGGGCCATGGAAGAGCTAAGTCATGAGGCCTTGGCGCTGTCGTGAAGCAGTATCGAAACTTCATGCGAAGCCGATTCGCAATCAGCAAAACCAACTGATCACAAGAGGGGTTACCACACCTGGCGATTGGTAAGACGTGTATGGTTTACGGGCTTGGTTACCACACCTTGCGATTAAAGGGCCGAGGGAGTTCTCGCAGTTTGGGTTACCACGCCTTGCGATGGATGTGCGTGAAGGGTGGCACCGAATTTCAGAAATGTGGCAAATCCCCTGTGTTTTTGGACCCTGACCCCGCGGATCTGCGTGAGGGGTGGCACCGAATTTCAGAAATGTGGCAAATCCCATGTGTTTTTGGACCCTGACCCCGCGGATCTGCGTGAGGGGTGGCACCGAATTTCAGAAATGTGGCAAATCCCATGTGTTTTTGGACCCTGACCCCGCGGATCTGCGTGAGGGGTGGCACCGAATTTCAGAAATGTGGCAAATCCCATGTGTTTTTGGACCCTGACCCCGCGGATCTGCGTAAGGGGTGGCACCGAATTTCAGAAATATGCAATCCCATGTGTTTTTGGACCTGACCCCGCGGATCTGCGTGAGGGGTGGCACCGAATTTCAGAAATGTGGCAAATCCCATGTGTTTTTGGACCCTGACCCCGCGGATCTGCGTGAGGGGTGGCACCGAATTTCAGAAATGTAGCAAATCCCATGTGTTTTTGGACCCTGACCCCGCGGATCTGCGTGAGGGGTGGCACCGAATTTCAGAAATGTGGCAAATCCCTTGTGTTTTTGGACCCTGACCCCGCGGATCTGCGTGAGGGGTGGCACCGAATTTCAGAAATGTGGCAAATCCCATGTGTTTTTGGACCCTGACCCCGCGGATCTGCGTGAGGGGTGTCGATTTCGAGCCCCCCCAGCAATTCAGACAACGCGCCCAGGGGACGCTAAAAAGCCACTTTGGGCCTCCCCCCCCCTCGCGCGGTCAATCAACTAGTTACAGTAACCAGCAATAAGTCAACTAGTTACAGTAACCAGCAAGAAGCAGAACTGTAACATTGGAAACTACAACCTACGACTGGTACAGGAAACTGCGAATCACGGGCCTACAGCCTGGTGGCCCCACAAGGGGGCCGGCGGATCATTATTATTCGCATTTTAATCATTAGTACTACTATCTTGGTGGTGATGACGGCGACGATGCTCATGAAGGTGGTGATGATGAGGAAGAGGAGGAGAAGGAGGAGGAGGAGGAGGAGGAGGAGGAGGGGAAGAATCAGGAGGAGGAGGAGGAGTAGCACGATGCGTATAATGAGGTTCACGCTGCTGCCGGTGATGGTTAGTTGTGGTGATATTGATGACGATGATGATGGGGAAGGTGATCAATGTTGTTCTCTTTTCGTCCGGGGTCCTTTGGGCCATCGTCGAGGACAGAGACACCCCTTCGAACGACCACGGCAGGGACCGCCTGGCTCCGTTGGAGTCCCTCGAGCCGTGCCCCGTCCTGGTCCCGTCCCCGCCTCTTCGAGGCGGGAGTGGGCGAGGGAGGCATAGAGGGAGGAGGAGGAGGAGGAGGAGGAGGAGGAGGAGGAGGGGGAGGAAGTCGGAAACATGATAAGTTGGAAAGGGGACGGCGGAGAGGAGGAGGAGGAGAAGGAGGAGGAAGGGAGGAACAGGAGGAGGAGGAGGAGGAGGAGCAGGAGGCGGAGGAGGAGGATGAGGAAGGAGGAGGCTGAGGAGGAGGAGGAGAGGAGGAGGAGGGAGGAAGCAGGAGGAGGGGAGGAAGAGAGGAGGAGGATGAGAAGGGGGAGAAGGAGGAGGAGAGAGGAGGAGGAGGAGGGAGGAGGAGGAGGAGGAGGAGGGGGGGGGGGGAAGGAGGAGGAAGAGGATAAGGAAAAGGACAAGGACGGGGTGGGAGGAGGGATTGGGTGAGGAGGGTTTGGGTGAAGAGTTGGATGAGGAAGGAGGAGGAGGAAGAAGAGGAGGAGGAGAGAGGAGAGAGGAGGGATGAGGTGGGAAGAGAAGATGGAAGGATGAGGGAGAAGGAGGAGGATGAGGGAGGAGGAGGAAGAGGAGGAAGAGGAGGAAGACGCCCCTGGGGGCTTCTGGGCCACCGACATGAGGACGGGCGCCATATCAAGCGGGCGGACGGCTTTGTGGAAGACGGGGTGCTCACGATCCGTGTGGTCTCTGGCATCAACTTCCCGTCGGAGAGCTCAGGCCGGGCACCAGGGAGGAGGAGGATGAGAAGGAGCGTGAGGAGAAGGAGGAGGAGGAGGAGGAGGAAGTGGACGGGCAGAGGGTGAAGAGGAGGAGGAGGAGGAGAAGTTTTGCCAGGAAGACAAACGGACGGACGGAAAGCCAGGGGTCGCGCAATGATTGACAAGCCAAGAGGCCAAGATGGTGGCCCCTGCATCAGGAACGAGGTCCCGAGCAGAACAGCACTGACGACGACAACGACGAGACCGAAGCCGACGCTGGCGGAGACAAGGCCCGCTGACGATCCGCACCGAGGCGCGGATTCGGGCAATTGCCCACCCTGCGAGTTTTGGTACACAGCAAATCGTTGAGCGGCGTTGCGGACATACCTTACACGGAAACTCCCGCTCGTCTTTGATTGGACGCATCGAGCGCACAACATCGCTCAATGGTGCCAAATTGCGCCCAACAGCGCCGAGTAGCACCGAATAGCGGAGGTTAGCGCCCAATGGCGACCAACAGCGCCCAACGGCGCCGTGTGAGGGAGATGCATGACGTCCACTTTGCGCGCTAGTGGACGCGCCATTGGGGCTACCAGAAGCTTTCGTGGGTTGCTTTCTAACAGACCCCACCCAGAGTAGCAGCCAAACGCTCAGGGTTTGAACCCTCGCGCCTTGCTGAACCTTGTGACGAGTTTCGGCGGTGTGGCACCCTTCACCCAAGCATCTCCCCAATCTCGTCAGGACAGTGCCAAAGACAAGGGAGAGGGCGGCGGTGGCCGACGCGTCCCAGAGCTAAGAAGCCCAGGCCGCCGTGGCTCGGAGGGCGCAAATCGGGGTCGGTGTCCCTGTCGCCCCATGCCCAAAATCCCGCAAGCGTCCATGAGCGTGGGTCTGGCTGCTCCCGGATCCAGGGGATACGATGTGATACGTAGGTGTTCGCCCTGGGTGATGGTCAAGCAAATGTCCCGGCACCTGGTGCCTGGTAGGATGTTAGATATGGCGCGAGCGCACCTAGCTTGCCCTTTTGCTCCTCTCTGCTCGTCGTCGTCGTCGTCGTCGTCCTCCTCCTCCTCCTCCTCCTCCCTCTCCAGGGCACGATCCACCTCCTCGTCCTCCCACTCCTAATCCCCCCGCCTCGGTGATCCACCTTTTGTCGTGAGCGCTGCTGCTGTCCCCAGTTCTCGGCGGCAGGTGGAGCGGCACTGCGGTCAAGACCTTGGGACGAGGCCCAATACGTTCCCGAAGGAGGCCCGATGTTCCTCAGGGCCCTCACATGGCTCGCCACCGCCGCTCCTCGTGCGTCTGAGCCCGAGCGAGACCAGAGGGCATCCCCTCCCCGTCCGAGGTTCACAGTGGCCAGCCCCAACATGGTCGGGAACTGCTACTTCGCGTGTCGCGCCGCCGGTTCTGGCCCACCGCGCTTCGGCGCAGCACGCTGACCGCGTCTCAGCCCCCGGGCAGCCGCGCCCTGGGCTTTCCCAGCCTCCCGCCCAGCGAGGCCCGAGCGGCACACCAACCGCTTGCAGGGCATTTCGCTGGGGCCGCCGCCGCGACACGCTAGGCAAACAGTCCTCACAGTAGTAGGTTGCATTGGCAAAATGCTTCACCATCTGGTGCCTGGGACACTAGGCATCGTGTGTTAACTCCCCCCTGCCCTCGATTCAACATTGGCTGCGGTGCGGGGTCGCCGAAGCAGCTCGGGGTGCGGGGTCGATCAGGGAATTCCCACAACTGCTTCCTGCAAGCCAGCAGTCTTGAATTGGCAAGGGGGGAATCCTGTAGAAGCATAAGTACGAGATCAGCTGATAGTGGTGTAGAATGTCCCCGATGTACGGTATGGATGAAGAGCTCATCAGGGGCTTGATTTCCTATCAAAGCCGTTGGGCCCCTCAGAGAGCTTGGGCAGAAGTAGGAGATTGGAGAAGCCGTCGATCGCCTACCCCCCACAATATTCAGAGGACCACGGAGGTCCCAGGAAGTCCAGAGGCTTCTGGTGGCTTCCGACAGCAAACCGATCCTCGATCTTCGGTCGCTCCTCGATCCTCGATCCTCGTCTGAGTGATCATACTCTGTTCCGTCGCCGGCGCGCCCCTGGGTGGGAGAGGCTGGAAGCTGCGCGTCAGCGTGCCCGAGCACCTCTTCGGGAGGGGCGCCAAGGCGAGCCGGTACACTTGCGCCAGCGTCAACACGCCCGAGGAGGGGGGGCGGGGCGGAGGATGATCGAGGATCCATCGAGGAGGGGCCAACATGGATTGGGGCGCGAGGATTAGCGACGGGTGCCGTTTTCTTGTTCAGCATCGGCGCGCCCATCAGGTGGCATTGGTCTCACGCTTCGGAGGGGTACCTTCCCCGACCCGTGGATCCGGCGCTCACGCGCCAGATCCACGGATCCGTAATGCATGTTAGCGCGTGCCAGAATCGAGGTTGCTGGATGCTTTCTCGGGAGGATCCAACTGGGTGCGGAGAGGATGAGCACGAAGACTGGCAGCGGTTCCTACCCATTACCCGGAGAAGCAATTAAGAACCCCCCCCGCCCCTCTCAGGCGAAAGTATAAAGCTCCAGCACCCTGGAAGCGTTACCCTGGCACCTCGCAACCTGCTTTGAACGCAGACGAGTCTGCCCGCCGAAACAAGGAAAGCGCCTCGCCTGAGATATCCTCAGAAACTGCTCTGAACGCAGACGAGTCTGCTGTGGGGGAGTCCTATGGTAGAGTCCTATGGAGGAGTCCTACAGGTTCCCATTGGGATACTGCCCGAGCCAAGGCGCAGGAATTAGTTATTTTCCTTTCTTTTGCGCGGTGCTAGAGATACCCTTCCGCGAAAACCGCCCCCAGGAGTTATTTAATTACGGTGCGGTGCTGACGATAACCCCAGGGGGGGGTCTCAATTGTTTACTGCGGCTTCTGAGCAGGATTCGCCGTCGGATTCGCCGTCGGTGTCGCCTCGGTCGGTGTCCATCTGGGCCTCGCTTCGCCTGCCCAGCCGCGGCCGCCGTCGGTTTTGGACAGCATCTGCTGTCGGGCATCGCCCTCGAGGTTCCCTAGTTGCCCGTGTCGGGTGCGCTTCCGTGTAGGGTCTCTGACTTCTCTCTCACAGATAGCGGTTGGGTCCAGCGAGGATATTCCACGTTGCTGCCCGTTGCCCCCTCGCTGCCGCCTCGTGCGCTAGGTTGATCTGGCGAGGTTTGGCCACGTTGCCGCCCGTTGCCGCCTCCTTACCGCCTCGTGCGCTGGGAGGGGTCCGGCGAAGCCCCGCCACGTTCCCCCCCGTTACCGTCTCATTGCCGCCTCGTGCGTTGGGTGGGTCGGGCGAGGCTTCGCCACGTTGCCGCCTCGTTGTCGCCTCTAGCTTGCACCATGTAGCTTGCACCACGTAGCCCACATATCTACAGTGCAGTGCAATCAGTTACTGCTTAAGGTCCACGCTGCCTAGCTTTTGCTTAGATATATGGTGGAGGGGTAGAAGGATGAAGGAGGAGAAGGGGAAGGGACACAGCCCACACGCAGAGTACCATACGAGCCGCGGCGAATTATCCGATTGAAGCGATCTGGACCATCTCGGCGCGAATGGGCTCGTGATAACCCGTTTGGTCGGCTTCCTCTTGGATTGGAGAACGAAAGCTGTACGCCTACATCGATTCTGGTCAGACCTATTTGGGGCCCAGGATCGGTGTATACGCCCTCCTGGCTTGGCGAGAAAGTTTGGAAGGCATATACACAAATCCGGGCCCAGAACTGGCCTGGCCAGGATCGGTGTAGGTATAAAGGTGACGCCCTTCGACCGGGGGAGACCCGAATCCGACGCCTGTACCATCGCAATGACCATGGGGATTCTCAGAAGAGACGTCTGACTCCATCCCAGAAATGAAACTGCCATTCGATTTGGGAGGCCCCGATAATCTGTGCGCAGATGGGATCCTGCTCACCCCCCCGTCTGCTCCCCCCATGGCTGGCCCCAAAGCGACGCTTGCAGCATCGAGACGATGTCTGATTCATCCGCAAAATTCAAATGACATCTCAGAGGTCTCGACGATATGCGCACTCACGTGCGATGCTTGATGCGCTTTGATTACAAAGATGGTTATGTGTGAATTATGTTTGGTCTAATGTATCATGTGTGGTAAGGGGTCTGAATATGAATGGGCCTGGCTACGAGGGGATCTGACAACTAGCGAATTCATATTGGTGAGTCGATTTTGATTATGAGTAAGGCTTTATCTTCACATGAGTAAAGCTGTGTGATCGGGAGTCTGAGTGAGCGTGTTTGAGCACGCGGCGAGTCTGAGCACTTACGAGCAGTGCGTGCGACGTTGGATTGCTTTCGCCGTTTTGCGCGCGAGGAGGTTGTAATGGAAGAGGAATGGGGAGACAATCGCAAGCCCCATTCTCGCTATCCCTGTCTTGGCCTGCGTTTGGGGAGGAGCCTTTCTGGGACATCCACCTCCAGTTCAACGTTGACTGGGGTAGACGATGCGATACCCCGCGCCATGGCAGCCCGAAGCGGAAGCCGAGGCAGGACAGTCAGAGCATTAGCCAGCTGGAAGAATGCATGAAGGAGCAGCTGGCCACTCTGAGCCGCATCGAGGAAGCCGTCCAGGACAAGCTCAAGATGCGCCAGGAGAAAGTCCAGGCGACTCCAGGATTAGCATGAGGAGGAATGAAAGATGTCCACGACATCCGACTTCGTGAAAACACTCCACCATGGATTCACACACAGCCTCCCGCCCCCATGTTCAGACAGAATTTCTCGAGACGGCTCGATCCATACGTGCTCTGGGGCCTAGGACGATACGAACAGTGCCCATCGTGGTTCACTTTGCTAGCGCCACATCCTTCAGACCCGTGTTGGTTTCAGGGTACAGTTGCCCCTTGCAGTTGGCCTTTACAGGCGCTGTGCTAGTGTCAGTCCGAACGTGTCACATCGTTCACCAGACATTGGCGTTTTCCCGCTGTAGTGGTGAAGCTTGGCACTGGTATTTTGCCGTTGTTGTTGCGCAGTTGACGGTGTGACTCTTTTGTCGCTCGATCGTTTGCCTCCTCTGCCATCCACATTAAACGACTTGTTTGCGCGAAAGGTTGCCCGCTGAGGGGTGTCACGAATTTCTTGCACACGTGCAGGGTTCGCGCGTGCACCATGACACGAGTTCCCGTTTTCATTGAACTCTCCGCTTGCAGCGTTCCAGCCAGTCCTCGTCGGAACATGGCCCCCAATAGTTCCTAGCCCCTCCCCCCCAGCTGCTCCCAACAGTAGCCGAAGGCGGCTGAGCTTCGGGTGGGCGCGGCCATCGTTGTGGTCAGCCCGTCTGGGGCCAAGAGGGAGTGCACCATCGTCGACTTCCAAGGGGACCAGGTGAAGATACACTACAACGGCTTCGACCAAGTTAACGATGAGTGGCTCACGCAGTTCTCTGACCGCATTCTGGACACTGGTACCTCCGCAGAAATGCAAATCAGGAGGAGGACGAGAAAACTGCAAACACGGAGGACGATGACGAGCAGGATGGGAAGAACGAGGCGGAAGAGGATGTTGATTATGATGATGTTTTTGTTGCTGGTGATGATGATGTTCTTGCTGCTGGTGATGATGGTGATGACGATGATGATGCTCATCGCGATGTGGATGGTGCTCGTGATCGTGGTGCTGGTGACTCGTATGATGTTGATGATTATGATGATGATGATGATGATGATGATGATGATGATGATGATGATGAGGACGAGGATAATGAAATGGAGGAGAGTCAGGACGAGAGAGACATCCAGGATTATGAGGAGGACTAGGAAGAAGAGACTGCACGACACGGCCATATGATGATGGCGTTGGTGACGATGGTGATGCTGTTTATGGCGATGATGATGATGATGAAGATGATGATGATGATGATGATGATGAATATGATGATGATGATGATGCTGATGATGATGATGATGATGATGATGATGATGGTGGTGGTGGTGGTTATGATGATGGTGATGATGGTGACGATGACGATGACGATTACGACGACGACGTCACCGATGCCGATCACGATGATGTTGATTATGATGCTGTTGATGCTGATATCGGTCGTGATGATAACGTCGATGGTGATTGTGATGTTGCTGATGATGCTGACGGCGATGATGATGCTGACGAGCACGATGGTGATGATGCTGATGATGATACTGTTGATTGTGATGGTGATGTTGATGATGATGATGGTGGTGGTGGTGGTAGTGGAGGTGGTGGTATCGGTGGTGGTGGTGAGCATGATGATGATGCTGCTGATGATGATGATGGTCATGATGATGATGATGATGATGATGATGGTGATGGTGATGATGATGATGATGATGATGATGATGATGATGATGATGATGATGATGGCGATGTTGATGGTGACGTTGCTGATCATGATGATGCTGCTGGTGCTGATGCTGATGCTGCTGCTGCTGCTGCTGATGATGATGATGATGATGATGATGATGATGATGATGATGATGATGATGATTGTGGTGGTGATGGTGGTGGTGGTGGTGGGGTGGGGTGGTGTTGGTGGTGTTGGTGGTGATGCTGATGCTGGTGGTGCTGCTGCTGGTGAGAATGAGAAGGAACAGCGAGCAACGGGCTTCAACACTTCGCCCGAGTATGACCAATGCTTGGCAAGGGTGGCTAACGCCACCGAGAGAGACGAGGTGAAGGAGGGGGGAGACGAGGAGGAGGAGGAGGAGGAGGAGGAGGAAGATGAGACGATTGTCCCCCCCCCCCCCGCGGGAGACGGGGAGGAGTAGGCAGAAGGAGACAAGCAGGAGGAGGCAGCAGGAGGGGAGACGAGATGGAGAAGTAGAAGCAGGAGGAGGAAACGAACGAGCAGAGGAAAAGCAGGCAGTCGAAGAGGAGGAGGAGGAGGAGGAGGCAGTCGAGGAGGAGCAGGAGGCGCCACCCCTGGAGGGGCTTCGGGCGCCAGGCGCGCTCTGTGCGCGGGTCAGGGGGTGTGAGAAGGTGTTCGGTGCCGGCGCACAAGGAGTCTGCGCGCCCGCAGAAGCTCGGGGGCCCCCAAACGGGGTGGTGACCACACCGTGTGGTGAGTCGGTGGGGATTCGGGGTCACCGCACGGTTTTGGGACTCGGGTCGTTCTCCGAGGACGTCTCGGGCGACTGGGGCATCCGAGGTCCCAAAACCGTGCGTTGACGCACCGTGCGGTGAGGTCTTGGGGGATTCCGAGGTCACCGCACGGTCTGTCACCGCACCGTTTCGGGACTCCAAAGAAGCCTCGGGACGATCGAAGCGAGGACGGAGAGAAGGGGCACAGAGACCGACAGCAGTTCCTGTTCATTCTGAGCAGGAATCGCTGTCGGTGTCGCCGCGGACCTGTGTCCATTTGAGACAAAAGATCGCCTGTCCAGCAGCGGCCGCTGTTGATTTTGGACACCAGTTCTTGTTGGGCATTGTGCCAATTTTTTCCGCACCCATTGCAGGCGTCCCAAAGGCGGGTGTTGCTAGGTGCCCCCAGCATTTCCAGGGAGGACCCACAGCCTCCAGAGCACCCCTTACAAGGCCCAGAGGGCCCCCAGGGGCTCCAGAATCGAGCGGAAAAAGCCGGGGGCACCTTGGACCAGGGGCACCTTTAGCGACCCCCGAAGAAGAGCCGAGACACCTCAGGAAGTGAAGAGATCGACTACAGATGAGGCATTCAAGAGAGGGCCTCGCCTTTGAGGGTTCAAGGAGTTGATACCTCTTCCTCGGCGGAAGATCGGCGGAATGCGGCGGAAGTAGAACAAGGCCGCCTCCGCCGGCGGAAGACGGAGGAAGGCCGGCTGAAGCCAGCGGAAGTAAAAATTTGCCCCCTTACGAGAAAGCACGGTTTTTGGTTTGACTGTCCCGCCACATGTGCCCCATACGTGTCCTGCAGCAGAATCGTAAATCGATGCATTTGCTGTACCTTCGGGGCCTGTCAGGGCTGCTCACCGTCCGATTCGGTCCGACTCGATCCCAGAGCTCCGAGTCCTATTCCGATGCTTTCCGGCCTGGCACGAGCCGATCTCCTCACCAGCCTGCAGGGGCCGAGCCAAATCTGCGATCCCCACCGATCCGATCCCAGCTCGATTCTGCGGTCCGATCCAGTTCGGGCCTGCCCATCGGAGCCAGCCGGGACCACCTCCAGGAGCCCGTGTGCGTGCGGCGTAGGGCCTTGCCAGACCGGGCTCCTCCAGGAAGGGCCTCGCCTTCGAGGGTCGAAGCAGTTGGCATGAAGGCGGCGAGGCTTCTCAGCAGGCCTCTGGCCTTCTGAGAGCGTTTCTGTGTCTTCGGGGATGGTTAGGGCAACTTCTCATAAGGCCAGGGGACTTCCGAGCCTCCTGCGAAGGCCCCCCCCTCCCCACCTCCCCCCCGGGCTCGCCGCTGGTCCTCGGCGGAGGGCGGAGGCAGCAAGACGGGGGCAGCTCCGCCGGCGGACGGCGTCGAGAGTCCCTGTAGAGGTGCGCGCGCCCCCGAGAGATGTCTGCACTCCTGGGTCCCGGGTGCCCGGAGCAGGCCAAGTCGGCCAGATGGGGGGGGGGAGCGTTGCCCAGCGGTGAGCTAATCGCCGGGGGGGGGGGGGAGAAACCTTTCGTGCGCCCTCTGGGGCTCCCTTTGTCCCCCATGGGGGCCCTTTCCTGCAACCTCGATCCCCCTCCTTGTCTGTCGCCCTCCCTGCTGCACGCGCCCTGCGGGGGGAGAGTCTGGCGGCCCTGCGGCAGGACGGGCGTCCGCCCGGCTCCGCCCGGTGGCTCGTCCCCGACCCCGCGCCCGCCCCGGGCTCGGGCGAGAGCGCCGCGCTCAGACTGCCTCGATCTGGCTGCGCAGGCGGCGGGCGCTGCAGAGCCGGCGTGCGACGTGGCGCCGTCGGCCCGCTCATCAGCAACGGTAGGTCCCCCTCGGGGACAGCGTGACACCGAAGAAGCCCCGGCAGGGGCAGCAGCGTGCACAGAAGGGGCCCGCACGGGGGGGTCTCGCCTCATAACAGCCTAGGAAAAAACAGCGAACACTCACGCCAGATTCATGGGTCAACACCTCCCCCTCCTCCCAATGTTCAAAGTTTGCGGTGGGTCTGATGAGTTGCACTTCGACCGCAGTCTCCTCCGCGCGTGCCAACTTTGAATTTGGGGGCGAGGGGCCACTGAGTGTTCTCCTCTACCGTATATTTGCACAGCAAGCCGTGAGAGTCACCCTTCGCTGGAGTGGCCGGAGTGACATGTCGGTGCGGGCCCACAGGGGTACCCCCAGCACCGTCCCTCAGATCTGAGACCTCCAACGTATTGAAAAGCCAAGACGGAGGATTGTCGTTTCGGCCTCTCGGGGACCCTCGCCAGGCCCCAGGACCCGAAAAAGACAGGTCAGGATGAGACGTCGGCCCTGGGAAGAGGGTCGGGAATTCCAGGGGCCCTGCGTCCAACAAATTCAAACATCAGATTTCTGGGCCTGCGCGCTTGGATGTGGCCTCACCACGGCCCCCTCCGGCCGCGCACCAAGGGTCAGCCTTGCTGTCGGTCGCTCTTGCGTGTAGCCGGCTGGTCCAGACACCCAGACCTCCCTGCTGTTCTTGCCTCCGTTTTGGCCTCGAGCAGGGGTCCGTTTTCGGGCGCCATGGCCCTCAGAAACGGATCCAGTGCGCAATACTACCCCCAGGAAAGTGGTCGGTAGCTCGCGAACCGCCCCCTCCTCTTTCTTTCTCCTCGGCTTCTCCTCCTCCTCCTCCTCCTCCTCCTCCTCCTCCTCCTACTACTACTACTACTACTACTATTACTACTACTACTACTACTACTACTACTACTACTACTACTACTACTACTACTACTACTACTACTACTACTACTACTACTACTACTACTACGACTACTACGACTACGACTACGACTACTACTACGACTACTACTACTACTACTACTACTACTACTACTACTACTACTACTACTACTACTTACTACTACTACTACTACCTACTCCTACTCCTACTCCTACCTCCCTATCCTTATTCCTTATTAGAATATACTCCTACTCCCCCCTCAGGCCGGCCAGATAGGGGCCGCATCCGGGTGGTCCCATCCTAACCTGTAAAAAACAATACAAAATCAACATTTTTCTTATTTTTTCCTCTCGACATGGACGTCCTGTCGTCCACGGCGATAATCCATTGCAAAAAATACAACAAAGAGCACACGCGCGCGTTCATGTCAGAATCCTACCGAACACAGTGTGTTTGCAAGCATTCAACATAACAACATCAAAAACCCAATGCTTTTTTTCACAAAAATTGTGTAAATTTCCCGCCCGGGCTCTCTTGCTGAAATCATAGGAAAACCATAGGAATCTTAAGAATTCTGTCAAATCCAGCGATTTCACGTCATCGCGCGGTGCACTCGCGATGCTCTGTCATGCACCCAGGCCGCGAATCCTGTGCAACAAATACAACAAAGAGCACACTCGCGCGTTCATGTCAGAATCCTACCGAACACCGTGTGTTTGCAAGCATTTCAACATAAAAACATCAAAAACCCAATGCTTTTTCACAAAAATGCTTTGGGGTGTCCTGTCAGACCGTCGGGCTTCCTCCGGCCACCTCTGGCTTCCTGCGGTGTACCGGGCCATTCTCGACTCGTCTGGCAATGCGTGCGCGGCATTCAACACGCGCTCGCCAGTTCCCGTCGGCAACCGCCATCGCGGCCGCATCAGCTGTACCAAACCGGCTGGCCGGTGTGACTTCGGCCCCCAGTTGTGCCAGCTTTGCTTCTTATGTTGTGGGAGGGCGGGTGGGACTGGGCATGCCATGCTTGACTCGCTCGAGCTGGCTAGCTTGACTCCTACTCCTACTCCTACTCCTCCTACTCCTACTACTCTACTCCTACTCTACTACTACTCCTATCCTTATTCCTTATTAGAATATACTCCTACTCCCCCCTCAGGCCGGCCATTAGGGGCCGCATCCGGGTGGTCCCATCCTAACCTGTAAAAAACAATACAAAATCAACATTTTTCTTATTTTTTCCTCTCGACATGGACGTCCTGTCGTCCACGGCGATAATCCATTGCAAAAAATACCACAAAGAGCACACGCGCGCGTTCATGTCAGAATCCTACCGAACACCGTGTGTTTGCAAGCATTTCAACATAAAAACATCAAAAACCCAATGTTTTTTTCACAAAAATTGTACAAATTTCCCGCCCGGGCTCTCTTGCTGAAATCATAGGAAAACCATAGGAATCTTAAGAATTCTGTCAAATCCAGCGATTTCACGTCATCGCGCGGTGCACTCGCGATGCTCTGTCATGCACCCAGGCCGCGAATCCTGTGCAAAAAATACAACAAAGAGCACACTCGCGCGTTCATGTCAGAATCCTACCGAACACCGTGTGTTTGCAAGCATTTCAACATAAAAACATCAAAAACCCAATGCTTTTTCACAAAAATGCTTTGGGGTGTCCTGTCAGACCGTCGGGCTTCCTCCGGCCACCTCTGGCTTCCTGCGGTGTACCGGGCCATTCTCGACTCGTCTGGCAATGCGTGCGCGGCATTCAACACGCGCTCGCCAGTTCCCGTCGGCAACCGCCATCGCGGCCGCATCAGCTGTACCAAACCGGCTGGCCGGTGTGACTTCGGCCCCCAGTTGTGCCAGCTTTGCTTCTTATGTTGTGGGAGGGCGGGTGGGACTGGGCATGCCATGCTTGACTCGCTCGAGCTGGCTAGCTTGACTCCTACTCCTACTCCTACTCCTATCCTATCCTTATTCCTTATTAGAATATACTCCTACTCCCCCCTCAGGCCGGCCATTAGGGGCCGCATCCGGGGGTCCCATCCTAACCTGTAAAAAACAATACAAAATCAACATTTTTCTTATTTTTTCCTCTCGACATGGACGTCCTGTCGTCCACGGCGATAATCCATTGCAAAACATACCACAAAGAGCACACGCGCGCGTTCATGTCAGAATCCTACCGAACACCATGTGTTTGCAAGCATTTCAACATAAAAACATCAAAAACCCAATGCTTTTTTCATAAAAATTGTACAAATTTCCCGCCCGGGCTCTCTTGCTGAAATCATAGGAAAACCATAGGAATCTTAAGAATTCGGTCAAATCCAGCGATTTCACGTCATCGCGCGGTGCACTCGCGATGCTCTGTCATGCACCCAGGCCGCGAATCCTGTGCAAAAAATACAACAAAGAGCACACTCGCGCGTTCATGTCAGAATCCTACCGAACACCGTGTGTTTGCAAGCATTTCAACATAAAAACATCAAAAACCCAATGCTTTTTCACAAAAATGCTTTGGGGTGTCCTGTCAGACCGTCGGGCTTCCTCCGGCCACCTCTGGCTTCCTGCGGTGTACCGGGCCATTCTCGACTCGTCTGGCAATGCGTGCGCGGCATTCAACACGCGCTCGCCAGTTCCCGTCGGCAACCGCCATCGCGGCCGCATCAGCTGTACCAAACCGGCTGGCCGGTGTGACTTCGGCCCCCAGTTGTGCCAGCTTTGCTTCTTATGTTGTGGGAGGGCGGGTGGGACTGGGCGTGCCATGCTTGACTCGCTCGAGCTGGCTAGCTTGACTCCTACTCCTACTCCTCCTCTGCCTCTTCCTCTTCCTCGTCCTCTTCCTCCCTCTCATTATCACCATCATCATCGTTTTCAGCAGCAGCATCATCATCAGCATCATCATATAACCATTATCACCACCACCTCCATCACCATCACCCTCAGCAGCACCATTATCATCAGCATCGGCATCGTCATCAACATGACAACATCATCATCATCAGCAGCACCATAAGCGTCGCCATCACCAACATCACCATCATCAGCATCATCATCATCAGCAGCATCATCATCATTATCATCATAATAAGATTGGGTTCATGCTCTGACTGTGCTTGAGCTTGTTTTTTTATTGCTCGGACCCGTAACGCCCGTTACGGGGGGCCCCCCCCCCCCCCGTAACGGTAACGAGCGTACGGGGACGGGGGTGCGGACCCCCCCTCCGTCCAGGCAGGCATGCTGTGACGCTCACATGTGTGCTCAGGTTCGAGGTTCGAGGTTCGAGGTTCGAACCTCGGCGCAAACTCAAAATGGGTCCACGGGGCCCGATTGGGGCTCAGACGCACCAGTTTCCCGAGCCGCGTCCAGCCGCGGCGACGACGAAGGCCCTCGAGGGCCAGGATGCCTCGATCCTCGAGGTTCGAGGTTCGCATCCCTCGGCGCGAACCTTTCAACGGGTTCCGGCCTGGCCCCTCCACCTCCTTTGCCTTGCTTCTGCACTCCCTCCAGTGCTCGTGCCCTCCACCTCTTCTCACCTCCTGGGGGGAGGGGGGAGCGAGGCAGAGGGAGGAGGACGAGGAGGATGAGGAGGACGAGGAGGACGATGAGGGTTGGAACAGGATCGGAGGAGGAGGTGATGGGGGATCGGAGGAGGGGCATGAGGAGGAGGAGGGGGCAGAAGAGGAGAAGGAGGAGGAGGAGGATGGAGGATCGGAGGGGGATCGGAGGAGGAGGAGGAGGGGGATCATCTTCCTCTGGTCCCTCCGAGCGTCCTCCTCCGATCATCCTTCTCCGATCCTAGCTTTAGCACTTGATCGGCGGTGTGGCGCGCCACAGGTGCCACATATTGGTCGTCGTCATCCGTGCCGCGTCCGTTGTCATTATCCTGCGGGCTGCACCCGGAGTCCCGACGCCCGCCTGCCAGCACGACGTTTCCCCGAACAGTGCGCGCACCAGGAGTTCCGTTGAAACGCAGCGCCACAAAGCGGCCCCGCCTTTGGCGCAACCAGTGGCGCAACCATCGACGCAACCTATGGCACGCCCTGAGGGCGCAACCTAAGGCGCAACGTAAGGCGCGATTTGTGGGGCGCCATGGGTGCGCAACCTATGGCGCAAGCTATGTCACGCCCTGGGGGCGCATCCTATGGCGCAGCTCACGGCTCAACCTATGGCGCAGGTAATTGTACGCAAGCACAACGTGTGGTGTAACGCATCGGGCAAGCCATGGCGCAACCAGCCGGCGCACTCTCACAATATCAATATGACTACTACCACTGTCCTCCCTCCACTCTCCCTGTGCTGGTGCAAGGGGCTGGACTGGGCGAGACCTGCACGCGGATGTGGCCGCATGTCCTTCCAGCGCTCGGCCCTCCTACCTCGCGCGGCTGGTCACGCCAGCCCCCCGCATGTGTATCCAGCAAGTGGGCCCCAAGCGCTGCTGAAGCTTTCGGCAACTGGCTGCGGACACGGCGGCGGCGGCGGCGACGGCGACGGCGGCATCGGCGGCGACGACGACGGCGGTGACGGCGGCGGCGGTCACCTTCACCGCCGCCGCCGCCGCTTGCCGCCGTCGGCGTCGTCGCCGTCGCCGCCGCGTCGTCGTCGTCGTCGTCGTGGTCGCCGTCGCCGCCGCCCGTGTCGCCGCCGCCGCCGCCGTCGCCCCCCCGGTCGCCGTCGCAACTGACGGCGACGACGACGACGCGCCCGCGTGCACGCTCCAGCCGTCGACCCATGTCTCAAGGGCCTTGTGCCTGTGCAGGGAGCTCCTGCTTCCTGTATTCCCTAGGCTGCCGCCGCCCCGCGCGCCCCCACGGCGCGTGGTTTACACTCCGCACACAAAAAACCGTACACAAGCTTTGTGGTGCACACATGCCACGTGGTATACACAGGCGCCACGGTTCACATTCCCATGATGTACACAGTCGCAATGGAGTACACAGGCGCTGTGGGCTGAACAGGTCCGAGCGCTTTCTGAACCAGAAAAACCAAGATCCACAAACAGCTCACATAATGAAAGGGCCACGGTTGGGCCCCGAGCGATCTTCTGGACTTTCGCTCCGCCGGTACTTTACAGGTGTACACAAGCTTTGTGGTGTACGCTGGCATTTTGGTGCAAACACGGGGCGTTGAAACAGCAGCTGTGGTGCACGCGGGCGCCGTGGCGTGCGCCAACAGTGAGATGTACAAAGGCGCTGTGGTGCACCCGCCTGTCATGATGTGCTCAGTCGCCGTGGTGCACACGCATACCATTTCTGCCGCAATTGTGGTGTACAAGGGCATCGCGGTGTACAGAGCCTGTGTAGTGTGCACAGGCACGGTCGGCTTCGACGACGACGACAGCGGCGGCGACGACGACGACGACGACGAAGCCTACCGTGCCGACAGTTGTGCTGGTAATAAGTACCAGGGCCCGTGCGAGGGCCCCGCCGCGCGTTACCGTTACCCCCAATTTGGGGCCGGACCCCCCCCCCCCGTAACGGGCGCTACCCCCCCCCAATAAAAAAACAAGCTCCTTCTGAGTTAGCACACCAGCCCGAACAGCAAACGCTCCTTGTGCCCTCATTTCCGAGTCCTCCCTGATCCTCGGGAGGCCTTGATCCCACCTCCCTCCTCCCCCTGCTTCTGCCTTTTCCTTATCGTATTCCTCGTCCTCCCGAGGGGGTGGGGAGGATGGGAGGGATCAGGAGCAAGAGGAGAAGGAGGAGCGGGGCGCGCGGTGCGGTGCGGTGCGGTGCGGGCGGGGCGGCGGCCCTACATCTAGATTAGTTCCCCTTGTTCCGCTCTCCCCGCCCGTCTCCTGGGTTGACACAGAGGTCGCGTTCATTGCAGGTGTGTTCGGGTTCCACGGTCTCCTCGTGCTTCTGCAGCTGGGGTCTGTCAGCGAGCAGACATTACAAAACACAAGCAACAACTGATGTCGAGAAAGCCTTCCCGATCCGAACATCTTGCCAAAGTATTTCTCCCGACATGTTGAAAGCTTTTTTTGTTTCTTCCCCCCCCTAGCTTGGGGGTCGGGAAAAGCACGAAGCACGACGGGAAGGATGGGGGGGGAGGAGGAGGAGGAGGAGGAGGAGGAGGAGGAGGAGGGAGGAGGAGGAGGAGGAGGAGGAGGAAGGAGGAGGAGGAGGAGGAGGAGGAGGAGGAGGAGGAGAGGAGGAGGAGGAGGAGAAGAGGAGGAAGAAGAGGAGGAGGAGGGTTGGGGGCTCAATGGAGCTCACGGTGGCTTTCTTGACAGCCGCCTGGTCAACGGATCCTTCTCGATCCTCGCCCTACCCCTTAAACCCTGATTATCAATCCTCCTGCTCAGCCCTCATCGCCCCGCCTCCGCAATCGTCCTCCTCAAGCCTCCTACCAAACCTTTTGTTCTTCTCAACCATCCCCCCGAATCATCCTCATCATTTTCCGTTTCTATGTTGCCTCCTCCTTTTCCTACCCTCCACCCGAACCCTTCTCTCCCCCTCCCTCTCAGTCCGCACCTCCCTCCAGAAGCCAACCTCTCAATCTCGAGAAAGTCCTCGTCCTCCTCCCCGTCTCTCATTCCGTCCCTCACCCCAGAGATCCGATGTTTCGATGTTGTTCAATCTGGGCTTCCCGGAAGTCTCGGCCCTTTCCCTTGGGGCCGGCTCTTCATCCTGAGCATGTTTCTGACGCTCCTGGGGCCCCGCGAGGGCCCCCAGAGGCCGAAAACGGGTGAGAACCTCAGCGGGTGGCTGTCTTTGTTCCATGCGTTGGGCGTCGGGGGCCCTCGCCCCCCTGCCCCTCCTCGCCCGGCTCTCGGCCCGCCGTGCCTCCGAGGCTTCCTCCCGCCCATCCCGGAGCCGGCGCCTGTCCTCTAGCACGCCCTCCCGCGGAAGGCGCAGCACCGGCACCGTGATGGGGTGAGGAGGGTCGGCACCGCCGTCCTCAGGCGGAGGTCGGGCCCGCACAAGACGGGGCCCGCCTGTGCGCCTTGTTTGTCTGTCGTTGCGCCGTCTGCTGTCCCTCGCCTGCTCGGGGTCTGCCCCGCCTTCGCCACAGGGGGGGAGGACCTCGATGCCGTGCCAGACGGAGGTCGGCTGCGGGGGCTCGTCGCGGAGCCGGGTGGGAGCGCACGCACGGAGCATCCGGCGCGTGCGTCGGCGGCGGGCCCCGCTCCCGTGCGGAGTCGGCGCGCTCCGTCGCCCAATCGGGTGGCACGGGTGCCGCGTTTCGGGGGGGGGGGGGCCCTCTCCCCCCCGATCCGTGGATGTGGCGCCCACGCGTCAGATCCGCGGACCCGTGGGCATCGGTCGTTGAAAGCAGGTATTTTGGGGTTCCGAGTGCCCAGTCTGATTCAGCCACCTTCCTGCTTCGAGCGTCGAGTGGTTTTCTCTCTTCCCTCCGCTGCAGGAGGCGGGCGGAAACCCAATCTACTTCAACGCCTTCCTACTTCATGGTTCTACCTGCTTCTTCCGACCGATGGGTAGCCCATGTTAATAGAAGGGTGTTATCCCAAGGTGGGGCTAGGGAGCGACACTCGCTGGATGCTGGAGCGACACTCGCTGGATCCTTGCTATAACCCCACCTCTGCCTGTACCCCACGTGACCGCTCCCGAGGAGAGGGGCAGAAACGCGATCATGCGCAGCATCGGTTATCCGACCACGTGTGCTGCAGCATCGAGGCACGCCCTCGGGCCATCTGGTCGGGTCTCGGGACCATCCTGGGGCCAACTCGTCGCTTGCATGGGGCTCGCTTCAGACCGTCTGCCGGCATTCCTGGAGTCCGTTGGGGCCGTCCTGGCGCCATCCGAAGATTTCGTGACAACATCTGAGATCGGAAAGAATTTGAGGAAGCAATTGTTCAAAACTATGGTGTTTCTGCGTTGAGGCGCCGGAGCTTTCTCAGGGTTACCTCAGGGCACTTGGGGGGAGTGCGACCGTCTGGAGGTAACTTTCTTGAGACGTGGCTGGGCTGTCCTGAAAGGGTTTCGTGGCGGTGCCAGCGGCCGAGAAGACCACATGGAAAGGGCCAGAGGGGAAATTGGGGGGGTTCTCGCCTGGGGGCCTGCTGCCTTGAGAGGGGCGGTGGTCGCCAACGGAAGATCCGAGAAGCCCTGCCAAACATGCCAGAGGCACTCTAGCATTGCCCAGTGTGCCAGGGGGGGCACGGTGGTGGGGGGTCGGCGCCAGAAGAGTCGGGAAGCCCTACCAGACATGCCGGGGACACTCCAGCACTGCCCGGAGTGCCCGGGGGGGGGGCGGGGCACGGTGGCGACCGAGATGGGCGCGGCGCAACTGCTCAGCAGCGCTTTACGCGGGAGGGGCTTTGGGCCCAGGCATCCCGCGCTCCAATTTCGATGCGTGGACGCCTTGCTGGACCACTTCACTAGGGCCGGCGTTTCACCGTCCCGGGGCCCGTTGAGGGCCCCCCCAGGCCGAAAATAGCAAACTCAGTTTTCCGCTCCAACTTTTCCGAAGCCTTGGGTCTCCGGGGGCGGGGGGCCGGGGTGTGACTGGGTGTGGGAGGGCCTTGGGGCGCCCCACCAGGAGCCTTACTCTTGGCTCCGCGTCCTCGCGCGGTGGGGGTCGATGGCGCAGAGGGACCCGCAGCAGAGCAGGCGGACGCGCACTGGCAGCGGATCGCTTCCTCGCAGGACGCAGGCCAGATACAGTGGGGGCGTTGGCTCTGGAGTGTGCCCAGGAGGCTTCAGACCCTGGCGGGTTCCTCATCTGAAGAGGGCGGTGGTGCCATCCGTGGCCAATCCACGATTGGAGCTCCGCGGGCTTCCAGAACCTGGGCTCCTTGTTCAATGGCTCCTTATCCGATGCCTTGGCCGCAGACTGAACAGGGGAACGGGGGGCCCGGCCAGACCGACCGCTGCACAGCCTCCAGGCGGATGGACGAGATTCTCCGCCGAGGCGTGGCGTCGCGTGGAAAACCGGACGGCGCTACAGGACGCGAGAAAGCGACGCCGTTCGAGAAACCTCAACTCTCGAACCTCGAAATTTCGTTCCCCTCCCTTGAGACGCCACGCGGCCCATCATCGGACGGGGCTAGGACGAGGATAAATCCGTCCCAGGGCGTTCCAGAACGCTCTCAGAGAGTACCGGAGCGCTCTGAGAAGGCCGCGGCGCACGAGACATCCTCCAGAGCCGCGGGATCTCAGAACTGTTCGACTTATCCTCATCCGAATACATCCTCGTCCTGGCTTCGTCTCAGATACATGGTCGACCCCGCGCGCCCCGTGGGGGGGCGCGCGCCGCGCCATCCTTTTTGCCATGCGCCTCATGCCGCCCCGTGGGTCGACCCTGTCTCGGCTGGGGCAGCGCCCAGGGGCGTCACCAGCAGACAGTCCCCCCCCCCCCTTCACAGAAATGGAGGATCGTGGAAAGAGGACGGGTCGCGGACGCTTGGGACGTTTTGGAACGTCCTTGGGAGTCCCTGGGGGTGTTCGCTGCTGCCCCCCCCCTCTTGGAAATCGAGGATCGTGGAGGAGGGATGGGTCGGGGACACTTGGGACGTCCTTGGGAGTTCCTGGGGGTGGTCGCTGCCCCCTCCTTCACTCTTGGAAGTCGAGGATGGTGGAGGAGGGATGGATCGGGGACGCTTGGGCCGTTTTTGTGCGTCCTTGGGTATTGAGTGGGTTGGGTTGCAGGGGGCCTCGCTTCCTCGGGAAGTTGGCGCCCCCCCCCCCGTGGTGACGCCCCCTGGCATTGCCTGGTCGGCCCACGTGGCACCGTGTCCGCCTTGAGTGGAGCAAACGCCGCCCTCACGCGCCCGTGGCGGGAGCAGTTAACGAATGCGTGTTTGGTGTCTGGCCCACGGGTGAACGGTGACAGTACGGTGCCAAAGTCGCCGCGCCCGCCCATATTCCTTTGCTGTGCAGTTCCTAGCAGGTCGATTTGTGCACCGGCCCTGGTACGACCTTGAATTTGGCCTCGTCTGGCTCATTATGAGGCCTGATCTGGCCTTTATAATCTGCCTTGAGATGCCCAGCCTAATGTGGCCGAGTCGCTCTGCAATCTTGTTTCCTTCAGACTGCCAGATTGCTCTCGCCCACGAAGACCTCCCAGGACTTGTCAGCTTGAGTGCAGAGTGTCTTCTCCGCGCCCACAACGCCGTTGTTCCCTCTTCATCCTTCCCTCCCCGCTGCTCCGAAGCGCCTCGCCCCCTCCCCCTCGGAGGGCGAAAGGAACGCGACACCACCACCACCAGGGGTGCAACATTGATCCAGAAGGGCCAC